>JAEUWS010000304.1:0-49654 GCA_018524945.1 Podaxis sp. C-F-92630
TTTCTTGCCCGAAAAATGCGAGAAATAGGTGGAAGACGTCCAAGTGTCAACATGGGGAAAGGTGATAGAAGCACCAGGGACGAGTGAATAATGCCATGGTGAAACTGCCCCATTTTCCTTCCAATGGGATACCATACCGGGACAAGGACGGATGTCTTTCGGGAGCTCAAACTGGGACTTCTGTGCAAGAGCTGTGTCTGGAATCTGAAGGACAGAACACAAGGTGATGTTTGAATTGGAGCCTCGAATGAATGCTTCCATGACGTCCCACAGGCCTGCTCCAGTCATGCAAGCTTGGCCAGAGTCTGTCGCAGTGACAGGACACTTGGGTGCTCTGGAATATTCCCTGAGAATGTCACTAATGGTGGGAACGCGTTGGCATACGAGTGCATGACAATGTGTGATGACCTGGGATTCAGGCCGGGGGATTGGGTAGAGTACCTCTGGACGAGCAAGAAGCGCATACAAGGTTTCTAGGCCAAGCGCTGTGTTGCATTTATTGACGAAGGAAATGTGGGACCATTCTTGGAGGAGGGGGTAGATCCAAGCATTTGGAGACATGGGAGGAGGGGTCAATAGTGGGGAGAGCGGTGCAACACTAGGCACTGATGGGTTTACTGAGGAAGAACTAGAGGCCGGTGGGAGGGTGATGGGGGATTGAGGTGGAAATGACGACAATGTGCCTGAGGAGGATGAGAATTGTGGCCGTACTGCAGACACTGAAGCGAGTGGAGGTGGAGGCGGCATAGTTGACGTTGAGGATGAGTCCTGTCCTGTGTTTTTTTTTTTTGAGGGGTTTTTGTTATTTCCTTTGCCTTTATTTTACCAAGAGGATGAATAAACGTACGTCGTTGACAACCCTTAATGGACTGATAACTCCGCCAGGCCATAGAATGAGAGTTGAGTTGCCAACCATGATAGAGTGGGTGACGGATTTCACTCGCACGACTAGGTGGGTGTCTATTTTGCTTTTCCCATTTTCCGTTCACTTTGAGCCACAAATCTCCAGGGCTAGCAGAGATGTCTGCCTGCTTGTTACCGCGGCGACGTGCTGAGACCTGCTGAAAGTCTTGGTCCGCACAGTGAAACCACAGGTCTCCAGTGGCTCCCTGGCTTAATTCGGGCGCGTTGATGGATATAAACAAGTGATACACACACTTTGCGGTGGACTCAGTCAGGGTGAGGGTATCGACGGACATGGTGGTGAGTACCAGGATAGGCTCAGGCAGTGCTTCAGACGCTGCCCAAATGCTGCTGGAATTCTGCCGTCAAACAGCCCCCAAATAGTCATCCACCACAGCGCAATTGGTCATACTTAGGACTCAACGTACGTATGTTCGTGTCCATCTTACTTTGATCGGACTGATCCCGAGGACACGGGGTAAGCGTTGAGTTGTAAAAGGGGGTTCTAGCTCGTAACAGACTGGCAATCTGGATCTTCCCATATACACTGCAGTCTTCACTCTAACTTTACCGGATCTCCCATTCGTTCCCGTCGGATTGCTATACTTAGAAGCCTACGCACCCAATACCAGGTCATCCTACGCTCCAGATCTTCCTCGTTACAATGACTTCTGTGACCAATTCAACGTCCCAAAGAATAGACGAATGCCTGCCCCGGTCCGTCCCTCATTTAATCTTGTTTCCTTCTATGCCGACCGCTACTCTCTGATTCAACTATTAGTCAATGGCTCTCTAGTATTCATGGTTGGCACATTATTAACCATGCCTCATGGCGTGGTGACAACAATTATGTTCGTCTCGTCAAAAACTGGTGCTGAAAAGCTCGGCTCAGAGTTTAGGAAACCCCTCCGACCGCCGGTCTCTATCTCTCATCTCCGCTCTCTCAAATCAAACTTGGATTCCTTCCTCCTTTGGCGCCACTATCCGGGCTACTGCTCTGGTTACCTTCTTTGGCTATCGTCGTATAGATGAAACTACTGCTAAACCTGTCCTTGACTTTTCGCGTCTTCGTAATGCCACTCGCTCATGTCAATTTAATTTCCGCCACTCCATATCCACCAGTTCCACTTCTATATGCATCCCTTGGACAAGAACGAAGGTGGTGCTATCGTGATTCCTGCCCGCTCCGACATCTCTGCCCAGCTCATAAACATTTCAATATCAATCGTGATGCTGCTGATATCTCCCATTTTTGGATTCGAACTCTTTCATGAATTTTGCCCTTCTCACCTGGCTTGCTGCTGGCCTTGATCCCGTCTCGGCCACCGTTTTCGTATTGGTGGTCCTGTCGAACTGCTGCTTTCTGGTGTTCCTCCTGAAGTTGTAGCAGTCACAGGCGGTTGAACCCCTTCGGCCTTTCTCATATGCCGGCGTAGGGTAGAAGAAACAATCCCACTCAGCATTTCTCTAGCCTATTCCAACACCTCTCTTTCCCGAATCTCTTCATCTGTTCAATCCTTTCGCATCTGTCATGGCATCTCATCTTCCTCCGTTTCTAGTTAATCATTCACTCCCTTCCTACCCTTCTCACATATCAGTCAACCGTGCTCTGTACTGCCTCTTGAACATATTTTTTTGGTCACTCTCCTTAAAATTCTTTTCCGTTCGCTTCAGGTTTACGAGTGCGGAGCGAGTCGGTTGGGGGTCAAATGATCCACAGCTACCTTGCCATCTTGCTGGTTGTGACACCTTCCCAGCTTCGCCACGACGGACCCCTGCATCACTCACACTCGCACATTCATCAATGTCGCACATCCCTTCTATTTGCCTTATGCATCTACAAATCAATCTCTTCCCCTCCTTTCTACAGTTTTATATCCAGTTACTCTAACCTTCTCCTTTCTACTTACCGTTATCTCCCTTTCCCACACGACATCTTCCACCTATAAACATACGCAGTCCTAACATAGCAACGTCATATGCTATTCCCAGGTGATGTTGTGGACGCTCAGTGACACTGAAATTCCAATGATGCGCTCATAGGTGCTTCGTCTATTGACGCGTCTACGAGTAACAGAGCTTATGTTGTTTTCAACGGTGTCTATCAAAATACTCGAAATATTTCGCCCACAACGCCTCAGGACGCTTAACAAGGACGTGCGTATGTGCCGGAGTGCTTGCTATCCTCAGGCCTGATTCGGATGCTTTGGTGCTTCTTCTCAGAGTCGATCCGTGCGGCACCGACCACCGTAAGCAATGTCTGCTCCTCACTCGTTATAATCTTGATAGTATCAAACTACGGCGAGCGTGAATAAACAGCTGAAAACGCGGAACTAGTAGCTCACAATATCGTCTATGAGACGTCGGACGAGCTGTCGCAATCCTGTCGATGAAGAACCACGACTCGGGCAACCGATTGACGAACCGCTGCAGTCATATTTTCCTTAACTACCACTCGCAGGATCTCGATGTCTTGACAATCAGGGGGTAAACGATAATTCGGCAAGAGCCTGTCGCGAAGCTTTAATGGGTGGCTTCCTAAGAGTCCATTTTCACTACGCACCAGCCTCTTGCTCGCAAGAGCGTCGGCACCCATTTCTGTTCGACGAATGGGTAGTCTTTCTTGAATTTGTCCGAAAACTTGAACACAACGACCGGCAAACCCGGTTCGTAGTCCTGTTTACTGTGTAAATATTCGCATACTAGCACTGGTCAAAGAGGTACTTCAATGTTCGGTGAATTAATTCCATTTTCGCTGCGTAATCCCACTGCCCGGTGGATATCACTGAGAATCACGAAGTGCCCGCTGTTTTCTAGAGCTCTGCTCAGAAGTCGAGCATTCTCCAGATCATTGAGTGCAATGCGGCGATAGCCCTGACGGCCCAAATACACGAGGTTGAAATATTGGGCGATGACTGGAGCTGCTCCGCGAGAAAAGGCCAAAGAGAACGTATACTCGATGGCACCAAGGTAATGTAATTCAAACACAAGTTCCTGGGGAAGATGGGCTTTGTCGCGCCAGATAACCCAGCCAATGCCCACATAGCTTAGTCCGAACTTATGGCCGCTACCTAAGGTCAATCGGCAACTCATCCACATAGGGACGGTTAACTCACGAACTGTTGATTGAGACTACCCGAGGGACTCTGAAGTCCCAGCGCAATTCAGGCTGGAATGTGCCACATGAGCAGAGGCTAGAAACGAACCAAAAAGAAAACGGACGTGGACGAAGGGTGCGACAAACCCACCAGAAGCGGCGTCGACTGCGAGAGTCAAATGAGTAGCCCTTGCGTCCGGAAGTGAATATCCTCATACCGTGGATAGGAACCGAGTGACCTGTTCGTGTCTCATAATCATCTAATAGATCGGCCATACCTTTCACGTTCTCGTAGTGCCCGGTATATGTGCCTTTGTGACCAAGGTTTGAATATTACGTTTTGATCCAGTGATCATGCAACTCACTTCCAAGGATGACATACACACCGATAGTGTTCTCGTCAACGTATTCCATGGCTTTCTTGATGTCAAGATGGTAACGGCTCTCTTTGGAAACAGGTACTAGGCGACATTCTACATCGAAGTAGCGCGCAAATTTCTCCAGCGCCACCTGCGCATTAGCGCTCATGACAATATTGGGTCTGAGAGGCAGTCAGCTTCAAAGGGCAATTGAAAAATGCAATATCTTGCCCAGGTTCGAAGATATTTTTGCCAGCCTCCTTCATCTTCTGCTGCCAGACTTTCTTCATAGCCAGACCTCCCAGCTGGACGGCCTCTGAGGAACCTGTCGTGGCAGTACCAACTACCTCTTCCACAGAAGGTGGGTGCCACATATTGGCAATCATCGAAATACCTGACCACAAGGTGAAAAATGGCGAGAATAGGGAGGTCTCTACTCACATCGAGCATGGATCGTTTCTGCGATGAAGAGAGACCTGTCGGTGGGAAGGGAATGGAGGAAGAAACTCATTTGACATACGGGAGGCGGGGTACTCATCAGCATCTAATATTTATGTCGGAATGAACAAGTCTGGTTCGGCCAAGAAACAAGACCTACCGATCAAGTTCTTGGAAATGTTTTCCTTGACGAGTTTGTCTGCCATAGGTGGCATCCAAGTCTGCACAAATGATGCGACGTTCAATACAGTGGACCCATCTAAAACGGATTAACACCTACAACCAGAGATTAACGTGTGTACATACCCAAAGTGAGTTCGTCGTGAATGATTCTGTAAGCAGTTGCTTCGTCGACCCCCTGTTCGTCCAACGTTTCAGGCATATGCACATATAGAAAGATGCACGGTTACCGTAGGCGGGATGCGGAATCGCGGGATAGGTCTGGTGCTATATCTCGCTCCATAGGAATAAACGTTGCCCAAAGCAGATGAGGCGTCATCGGATGCGGAGGTCGTGTCCTGAAAAGGAACACGATTAACGTGGAGAGGATGAAGGATGCTAAAGAGAACCCACGAAGGACTCCTCAACAAGAGTGTCGGGATCAACCTGCTACAAGCGGACATCAACGAACGAGGAAGACAAGACGACGTGAACAGACGGACCTTGGAAAGTGACATGGTCCAAGTTCCGGTTGGAGAGCTGATTAGGCCAAGGTGAGGGGGAAAACAGATTATATACACGCATCCTTCGGATTGTCTGAGCCAGGTCTCTGATGTCATGAAGTAGCCGCCTGTTCTTATCCGAGGTTTCGTATGAGCTTCACATTGTGCATGACCATAGTTACTTCCGGGCCAGACAATAGTCGTCACGTCTCCAAAAAGCATTTTGATTGTTTAAGGTCGTGAGGATGTTGGCAGCAGATACTACTCCATGAAAGTGCTCAAAGCATGAAAGCATCCAAAACATGAGGTTTCGGCAGGATGAACAGAGGCCGATTGGGAGTCACTTGATATGAAGGATAACATATTGATTTCGGAAATTGATTGTCATTAGAACAAGAGACCGGTGGCTGTTGACAACTTTTGAGTGCAACAACTTGCGAGACACGACGCGTGTTCAGATCTAGCGCTCAGAGCGTGTCGTTGTTGATATCGGAAGTCGTAGCCAAGCATCGGCCGGAAATTTCGGATTTTACGAGTTCGGGGTCCTGGCACGATCCCTATCCCCACACTACCATGGGCGGACCAAATCTTGAGGTCTTCAAGTTCTCGCTTTATCTCTTTGTTCCAATTGCTGCCCTCGTCCACTTTGGAGATCCTGAGTGGTATAGAAAACATGTAGTTCCCGTACGTTGTTCTCAAGTCGCAATTGAAATGGTTCGAATTGACCTCCGCTTAGTACAGGGATAGGTTATTCCCATCCTCAGAACGCACAAACCAGGTACTCTAACTGTTGGTTCAATCATGAATTGATTGCTTACTACGTATTGTTTAGCACATCCCAAAAGAAACCGCTGCCATTCGAGAGGAGCTTGCCAGAATTAAAGCCGAGAGGTTAGCACGGAGGGCGGCGAAGGAAGCGGAGAATGACAATTCACGGAGCAGTTCATGATTGGGGGAATTTAAGGTATGATCTAGCATATCTGGTCTTCATGATCACTGCTGATGACGACACCACAAGCTCGTGTTTCGTGCATCGCATCTATACTTGTAATTCTACTATGACACCACTGTGGCTTCACTTGCTATTCACGCCTGCTTGCTTGGGAAACTGAAATAACTCTCCATCATCGCTTCGAACCTGCCAGTAGGATCCTGGACTTCTTGAGTCTTCGTCGACGATGCTTTGGAATTCTGCAGCATCTGCAATCGAGACTTTGAAGCCTCCGCAAACAATGAACACGACATTACGCGTTTCAGACTTCGGAGGAACCATCCTATTAAAGAGGGTGGGGTGGTAAGCCGGAACAAGAGTCGTTGAACAAGCAAGCTCCACGAGCATCTTATGGTCATCTGCATCCAAGTAAGTCCGGTTGTCTTGACCCTTCAATCCACACTCACTCGCAAACTTCGCCAGGCCTTCCATGCTCAGCTCATCCGGAATGCTGTAAGAACGGACACCTCCAGGTCTATCTAATGCCATTCTTAATATGCCTGCCGCCGGCTGGGAGGCTCCGAGAGATCCAGAGGCCTTCGAGGAAAACCCCTTGAAATGTGCCATATCCACATCATGGTCTGCGTCGTGTACAAGCTCAACTCCGGGAGGCAAGGCCTTCGCTTCCTTATTGAAACCGTTTCCGTTCATGGTTATGGAATGATAAAAGCAATCGGACCCAATGGTCTCTAACGTCACAATTGGGACTGGAAATAACGCTAAAGATGAGGCCTTCCCCATGAGTTCCCACCGCCACTCACCGTCATCCCAGCCAACCTCCTTGCACCCAAGGATGATGCCCCCCAAGAGTCCTCCGCCACCTACACTACAGAAGATCGCATCTGGTTTCTTCTGTAACTGGTCTCGGACCTCCGCAATCATGGAACTATGACCTTCCCAAAGCAAACGGTCCTCATATGCAGGCACCATGACTCTACAGAGGTGGTCCGTTAGACTGCACACACTCCGGAGGGGGAGGGCTTACGCCTTGGGATCCGTTGCTACAATCTGCTTAGCCGTATCCAACGCTTCGGCGTAAAAACGACCAGTTACGACCACCTCGGCGTTCTCCCGTCTTAACAAGGCAAGTGTACTTTGCGTAACTCCCTCTGGGATGAATACAGTGCATTTCACTTCTAGAATGCGTGCCGCACACGCTGCTGCGAGCCCTGCATTACCTCCAGACGCGATAACACAATGCAAATCTCTGCCATGTGTTTCCTTCGCCTTTTGGATGAAATATGAGATACCACGATATTTGAACGAATAGGAGGGTTGTAGATTCTAATTTTCGGCTGAGAATTGGCTCGGGCGTCTTAATAATAGGTCCACCCCTTACCTCCAACTTGAGGTATACCGATGCATCGACGTTGTTAGAAAGCGTAGTTGAGTGAATAAGAGGGGTTTTTCGCCAAAGCGGTTCCGACATCCTGAAGTCTTTACCTTGATTGCAGTTTTGTGACGAAAGAGAGTTTGAAATATGAGCCGGGCGGACCTAAGCGATTTTCATCAATAAGATGAGTCATGCCCGACATACTTGTGTTCCACTCGCGTAGGAACGGTAATCATGGCGCCCGCTCCTTTCGAGGATCACGTCTTAATAGGACCCCGTACACCAGGCATCCTTGACGATCCCGACACTCGCATACTGGCCCCGACACCGCGACGGCTTTTGCAGCACTATTAAGTATCAGACGGTGAACAACCGAAGGACGTGGAAAAGAAGCAATTCGAGATAGAAGAAACCTCCAGATTTCTTGCGACATTGTTGGGAGCAAGTTCACATGGCGTGTCAGAGAAGTTCGAGACACGCGTATATCAGGCACCTAAACCCCTCGAATTAATGGATGAAATGTCCTAGCAACTTCCCTCATCTGGCCGACACATGATGGCGAGAGCTCACACTGGCGAGCGGGAATTTAACACCCATAACTTTATCGTGCCGCTGCATGGACGAACATTTGTTCTCTGGATGTTATCATCTACCCAGGTCGGCCACGGAGATACCTCGGCACCCGACGGTCCGCCTCAGCTGTCCAAATGACCCATGCAAACGTTCTGTGGGTGTGCATAAATGCGGGCTGACCCCCGTCAGTCGTCGTTCCCGCCTCCTTCTACCCTCCGACATCATGAGGTTCAACGACGGGTTTTGGTTATTAAAGAATGGTGTCAAACCATTCTATGGTCTTCAAGTTGTCCAGGTCGCCAAAGATGACATGAGCTACGACCTGCAAGTATCAACTAGGCCTATCAGGCACCGTGGTGATACACTTGGTGGCACGTAACATGTATCCAAGCTTCGTGTTCAGCACCTTCTAACCAATCTACCTTGTGTAGGTCCTGTACTGAGCGTGCGAGTTCATGCTCCAACCAAGGATGTTGTCGGAGTCAAGATTGAGCATTTCGCCCCCCTTGATCCTCGGCCTAATATTCAGCTCTTCCCAGACGACCCCCCCATCCCTGATACTCGCCTTGTCAGAGAAGGCTCTAATTACTCCATTCTCAGTGGAGACCTCAAAGCTGAAATCACAGAAAACCCATATTCTATCACCTTTAAATCACCGGAGAGGACTCTTACCTTCGCCGGGCCCAAACATCAAGCAGTATTTGATGTTCCTGCGCATTGGACTGCTTTCAGTGCCTCCAATAGCTCTTGTCTCGCTCACGACCCTTCGTCCAATCCGCGACCCGAACCTTTACCAACTACTGTTCGGTATATCAACTCGGAGCTGAACCTTTCTCCTGGCGAGCTTATCTATGGCCTCGGAGAACAGTTTGGCGCATTCGTAAAGAACGGTACGGCTTTCACTGTGCATTTGGAGCTGTTTTTCTGAAGTTTGTCGGTTTTTCAGGCCAGTCAGTCAAGATTTGGAACCAGGATGGAGGAACGTCTAGCGACCAAGCATACAAATGTGTTCCATTTTACATCACCAACAGGAACTACGGTGTCTTCATCAATCATCCGGGCGAAGTCGAAGTTGAGATTGGCTCTGAAAAAGTTAGCCGCGTCGGTGTTTCCGTCGCAGATAAAAGCTTGGAATACTTCGTCATCTATGGAAAGACACCCTTGGAAGTAAGTGTCTGCACGTCCATGCTGTTGTGATGCCTTACATATAGGTAGATTCTTGAAAAATATACGCGGATGACTGGTCGCCCTGCGTACGTGGTTCAGCCTAAACGATATTCTCATACTAAACTTCGCCTAGTATTCTCCCGAGCTGGTCTTTCGGCCTCTGGCTTACCACTTCTTTCTTGACCTCATACTCGAGTGAAACCGTTTCTGGCTTCCTAGCCGGCATGAAGGACCGCAATTGTCCTGTTAGAGTCTTCCATATTGACTGTTTCTGGATGAAACAATATGAATGGTGAGCCGCTCTTTTTCGAGGTCCCAAATGCGTTGCTGATCACTTTGCTTGAAGGTGCTCATTCACGTTTGATCCTGATAACTTCCTTGATCCCAAGGCCTACCTCACGGAAATCAAACAGAAGTACGGTGTCAAAATCTGCCTCTGGAGTGAGTTTCCTTTTATCTCCAACTTCGGCTGGGCGCAAGGCTTTGCTGACTACTCGTTCAGTCAATCCGTACATTTCCCAGCTTTCGCCGATCTTCAAGGAAGGTGTCAAAGGAGGGTACTTCATCAAACGCAAGGATGGAACGCCTTGGCAGTGCGTTTTTGCGTTATATTGTCATATAATGAATTTGAACAACTGGTTTCCTGATTAGGTGGGATTTGTGGCAACCTGGCTTGGCCGTCCTCGATATCACGAACCCTGAAGCAAGACAGTGGTACAGTGACAAGTTGACTGCGTTGCTTGACCTTGGCGTTGATTGTTTCAAGGTAAGGACATCTAAACTCTCAACAATCGCGCCGAGTACTGACGAAGGGGGAAGACGGACTTTGGGGAGCGCATCCCTCACGCTTCAGTCGCCTTCCACGATGGGTCTGATCCTTACAGAATGCACAATACGTACTCTGTTATCTATAACGAGCTCGTGTTCAACCTTCTGCGTGAACGCTTCGGAGAAGGCGAGGCTGTCGTGTTTGCGCGTTCGGCTACCGTTGGTGGTCAAAGGCACGTTGCTTGACCAACCCTAAAGTTGTTTGTTGACCTTGACGTCTAGGTTCCCTGTTCATTGGGGAGGCGATTGCGAGTCGACATGGGAAGCCATGGCTGAGGCTTTGCGTGGATTACTCTCCCTTACAGCTTCTGGCTTCGGGTTTGCCTCCCATGACATTGGAGGCTTCGAGGTTTGTCGCCCTCATCCTGCCTTTCGTGAACTCCGTAGTCTGAGTGTGTTCATCGAAAGGGTCACCCGGATCCAGAAATCTATCAGCGCTGGGTTGCGTTTGGCCTGTTCTCTTCTCACTCTCGCTTACACGGTTCGTCGTCGTACCGTGTGCCGTGGAATTATGGCGAAGAGGCAGCGAAGAATATGTCTGTCTGGTTGGACGCAAAGCATCGTCTAATGCCCTATATCTACAATCTCGTACGCCGCATTCCTTTCCACCAGGGGGTGTAGAATAATGATCTGACACATCGATACAACCCAGTCCATTCAAGCGCGTTTGAAAGGACACCCTATTCAACGTGCTATGTTTATCGAATTCCCAGAGGATCGTACGACTCATTATCTTGACAGGCAATACATGCTCGGTGCGCATCCCTCTTTACGTTTTCTCCACCTCATACTTAGTGCGCCTTCAGGACCCTCCCTCCTCGTTGCACCGGTCTTCGTCCCTCTGGGAGAAGAAACCGAGTACTATCTCCCCGCGGGCAAATGGACAAACTTCTGGAATACAAGCCGCGTCATCCAAGGACCTAAATGGGTTAAAGAACATGTACCTATCAACGAGATTCCCGTCTGGGTCCGCGAAGGCAGCGTGCTGCTCTTGGGCTCCCCGGGTATGGGTAAGCCAGATTATGATTACACGCAGAATCTGGAGGTGCAGGTATACGAGTTTGATGCTGCGGGGAAGGAGAGTGTTGAGCTTGAGGTGCCGTCCGGGAAGGGTACGGAGATTACTGGGAAAGTCAGGGTTGTGAAGGGACGTCCTGGGGAGGACAAGGAACGGCTGAGGGTTGAGGTCATCAATGGGAACGTTGGGATTAGGAGTCAGACATTTTACGGGGAGGATTGAGAACATGTGTCCAGTAGTCATTGTGATTCTGATGTATATTGCTATATCTTGAAGGAAATGTACGTTAAGTCAATCAAAAATGGTATTCTCTTCGGTGGCAATGCCCAGAATCCAGTCGCCGTGGCAGAAAAGACAAAAGCATTATTATTCCATAGGCTACAGCGGATGGACTACAAAAACCACGTAGTCTAGGCTTGATCGATGATCCACGGTATATTGTCTCCGATACTTGCACGATCATAACCCTTCAAAGGCGCCGAGAACGGAGTGGATTTGTAGGCTTTCTCTACCCACGGGGAATGCCAGCAAAGTGTCCGAAGGCATCGTACGTCTCAGAGAGATAGAAGGGGATCAAAGTTGTCCGCAGCACCCATGGGCTCCTAATCTGGAGAGAAATAATGATGGAAGTCTAGGCCCAAGGATCAAAGGTGGGGGCTGAGACTAGTTTGTGACAACCCTTGAAATGTTGCAGCTGAGACCTCGAATGGCACCGAACCTGTGGGCCGTCATCCGTCAAATGTTTGGTTATTTGAAAGAAGTGACGGGTAAGCCGTGCACGGGAGAGTACAGTCCACATGATTTTCTCTCTAGTTATGAGTTGAATTGCGATCCAGACGCCTTGCAGAGAATATGTTGGCCAACCCACATGAAGGGCCGATTCCATGGACCAAGTCTATCAATTTAGATTTCTGGAAACCAACGAATCGGAAGCCAGCTATTTCAAAACCAAGACGGATTAGGAAAGTGAGATAAACCCCTCGATCATCCGCAGCTGCCTTCGAGCATTCCGCGACCTCTTCAGGGTGTCAGTCTGGTGAAGTCTTGATATGCTCATCCTGTGATGACGAATGCGTCACAAATATTAGCTTCTCGCTATAATACGGTGATCGGCGGACGATGGTTGACGCATGCTGAGTTAAGTTACATGCCACGAGTCGGCATGTGACGGAGGATTGATGCAAGGGCTCGACGGTGAAAATTTGAACTGGTGTTGGTAACTTGGTGCGTTCGGATCCTCCGGCGGTGCGCAGCACGCTGCGTAATCGTCAGTGTGGCCGAAACCTCTCCTCCTGGAATCATGAAGCATGAAGCACGAATGGGGAATCATGAATCACGGTTTTATGTTTTATGAAGCTGCAATCGCGCAGAAAGTCAAGGATGTTCATCTAGACTGCGTTAGAACTGTGCCCCAGTAGCCAATCATCGAAAGCGCAGTGCACTCCCACATGGACTTGGGGTTGGTCTCCGTTAATGATGTATACATGGGGACGGAGGAATGGAGACTAGTGTTTCGGTCATCCATGAAAGTTCCGGTCAGACATGGTGGAACGAAAAAAGGGGGGGTTTAGGCCTAGCATGACTGATATTCCTGAAAAGCCCGACAAGTCCAAGCGACGCAGTCGCAGTCGTGGGAATGCGGAGATCGGTGGATGAAGGAGCCGCAGTGGAGGTTTGACTCTGGGTTTGAGTCGTGACGCTTATGTAGCGCCGCAGCTGGGGTACCTGATATGATTATTTCTGGCATTGGAGGATGAGAAGGGGAAGGTGGTTCCAAGCGAGTGGGAGCGATATGAACATTGAATGACTCGTGCGTGCAGGTGTCAAACAGGATTTGCTCCTGGCGGGGTGGTGGTGAACGACAGGGACGTGAGGTCGGTCGGGTTGGTGGCTGGCAACTGCGTGTCGGCTGGAGGTGACGTAATACTAAGCTCGTTTGCTGTGACAATGCTCATACGTGGCTGTTGCAGGAAACTGGATGCTATTGCAGCGAAATGGCCTTAAGTGTCTACAGGATGTAGAGGAGTGTGTCTTCTGCGTATATGATGCTGGACGCTCCGCAGACTCCAAATGAGCAGGCAGAAGTATTTATTATGGGATTCAGGGATTGTGATCAGCTTGTTGTGATCACGCAGAGTGATCCGAAGCCAGATTAATTAAGCTGCGGAGAAGATTGCGTAAGAAAATTTCAGCACCTAAGACACACGGTCAACGTTATTTGTAGTAATGATGATGATGCTGGAAAGAATCATCAGAGGTTGATAGTCTGGTGACATGACAAGGCTGATACTGATTCATGAATACAAGGCGCGGGGGGGACCGCACGACAGCGGCGAATTGGGATCTGAGAAAGATGATGCAAACGCCGGAGTTTGATGTGATGGGAAAGAAGAAGCCCGACGAGAGCGAAGCGCTCCGACCGGGGATGCAGAGTAAGTACAGCAAGTTTGCAATGGCGTGATGCAGATATTAATGGACATAGGGCGGGAGCAGTAGACGCAGACTTGATCCAGTATGTTCAAAGCAGGTGTGAAGAATGTTCCGGGAAAGGGGCGGAAGAATGAGAGTGACTACCACAAAGAGACTAGCGTGGTACGGCTGAGCGTGTTGCAGAAGGGGAGGTTACGTCGGTGGATAAATCCTCTCAAGAGGCAGGAGATGTGAGATGACACCCTTTGTTTATAGGAGGCGCTGTTCCAGGAATAGCCACTGGATAATACCGGCTGCATGTGAACTTAATTCTCCGGGTGGCGGTGCGCCTGTAAATCCCCTGGAAAAATACACAAAGACGACAAGAGGGGAGTGGAAGGTAGAAGAGGGTAGAAGAGTGGGTTGGGGTGGATCTATGGTGGACCTGTGGACCGCAGCAGGGCGGATAGACGTATACGCAGGCCGGGTAATTGGTAGAATGGGACTACGGAGAAGGAGAAGGCGCAGCAGCCACGTGACGCTGAGATCTTATCTGGTGCTGCGGAATTGAGTTGGAAGCATGCTAACCAGCGAATCATCCCTATGCATGTCCTTTCTCTCTGACCAGCATGGACTCTCTCATTCCTACCCCCAACAGACCCCAGAGAAAGGGCAAAGACCGCGAAATGCTCCCTAGAGATGGCCCACAACCCACAGACATTGACGATAGGCTCACCGCTCTCAGGCGCAAACAGGCCGGGTAACGGTTATTTATTTCTAGACCCCCGTGCAAGCCATACTCACATAAATTCGCTTTTTCTTCAGTGTAACACGTCCGAAGGAAAGGGCGGAGCGGGAGCCTCGAGAGCAACAACGAATCGGGACGCAGCAGCCCAACCCTTCACCCTCACCGTCAGCGGCCCAGTCCCAGTCCCAGCCCGCGTCTCGGAACGACCGGTCTCCAAAAGCGTCCATGACCCCTGCCCGCAGCGCAGTGCCTCAAATACAGCGTCGCCACGCCCCCCAAGTTATAGTATCCAGACCCTCAGGCGAGGCAGACCATGAAGGCTTTTCACGCTTGAAGATCACTTCATCCCCTAGCTCCCGTCCTAATTCCTCCAAACCCAAACTCTTTAACCCTGACACAGACCCAATCCCCTTGCGACGCACCGCAGAGCCAGATACCATGTCCGAAGCAGACAGCTCAAATATCCCCCGCAATCTCCCCAATTCCCGTAGCAACGGATCCAATGCTGCCCGTCAGCTCTTCGATCATCGTAGGCATGACCCCGTTCATTTCCATGTCCTCCCCCGGTCCCAGCATCCGAATTCGTCCCACCCTTCACATAGCGAAAAGCCCATGCCAACGCCAAGATCGAGTGGAGATTATGTATCTGCGGGTTCTACAAGCTCATATGCTGCTTCAATTTCCTCTTCTAATTTTACCCTGTCCACGGACGGCTCCTCAACATCCTCAGCTCTATTTGACAAACGGCATGGTCACACCGCAACAGATGATTCGTCGGCATCCGCTTTCTCCCAGCAGCTTAAACTGATCTACCGTCGAATCACAACCCTCGAGTCCAAAGTTCAACAGGAGGAGTCAGATGATCCGGATGAAATGGACACACGGGTTATGCTCAAGGGGAAAGAGTTAAACAAGGAAGACCTCGAGAGAGAGAAATGGATGAAGAAAGTTGAAGATCACAAAAGGTAAAGTTTTCCTCGTCTCCGTCCAAAAATAACTTATCGTGTCTAACAACCGTCTAGTTTGGCAGAGGATATGTATAATCTTTTGCAGCTATCCCTCGCTCCCTCTGTCCCTGCTTCGCTGAAAAACGTTCCCACAAAGTACAACATTGTCGTCCGGTTATGGACCCATGCTTTCCACAAACTCCTCGAATCCCTTCGGCGCGCCTCGTTTACATCTCGTCTAGCCCTTGAGCTTTTGCAAGAGTTTATTTATTACGCATATTCATTTTACATCGGTCTCGTTGAGGATCCGCAGCTCAACAGCTTCCGTAGCGGTTGGCTTGAAGCCCTTGGCGACCTTGCGCGCTACCGGATGATCGTCGCCGCTATGTTGGATGGGGCAATGGGAAGTAACAACAGTAAACTTACGACATCCGCACTCCAAGCCGTCAACGATATGAACAGGGAAAACGGTCTGGAGGTCCCCGTTAGTGGCACTGCAAACGGCAACAGTAGCGGCAAGAAGTCAATCAGCGATCTCCCTGTAGGACGTGTTGCCAGCCAACCTCCTAGTGTGGGTATCGTTGCGGCACGGTTACTCGAGGTGGAACCGGATAAGGAGAGGTGGAGGAACATCGCTCGTGATTGGTACGCGACGAGTTTGTTCGAACAACCCGGTACTGGGAAGCTACATCATCACTTGGGTTTGCTTTACCGCGAGGTGGAGATCGAAGAACTTCGAGGCGTGTATCACTTTGTGAAAAGGTGCGTGTTTTCATTGGCTGTTTGGCTATTTTTGTTTTCTAATGAATCAACTACATTAACAGCATGACCGCTTTGCATCCGTTCATGACTTCTCGGGAATCTGTTTTGCCGTTGTGGTCAGGCGCTTCGCAAGCTCGACGAATGAACCCTGATGCCAAGGTTTCTGAGCTGTTTGTCCTGCTCCACGGGATGCTATTCACAAACATCCAACTCGATGACTTCCAACCCACGCTCGCGCGATTCCTCGAACGGCTCGATATCGAGGGTGCAGAAGAACGCGAGTGGATCATGATGGCAATCATTAATATCACCTCAGTCCTCGAGTACGGCAAGCCCTCTGGCCTGCTTCGGCGGATGGGAGGTGTTGGTAGTCGGGATTCAGGCGGCCGTATTTTCGTGAAGAAGCCAGTTGTGCAGGAGGAGAATAGAATGGACGTCGATAATGAGCAAACCCCTGCTGCTGGTGCACAAACTTCTCCAACCCTCTCTGAGAGCGATTGTTATATGCCGGAGCACCCTCTCGCCTTCAAGTATGCCCTCCAGTTGACATTCGCGATGCTCAGCTTCGTTCTTCGAAACCCTACACGCAAGGCAACTGAGTATGCGCGTTCAAGTCTCAACCCCTATCTTACGGTCCTCCTCACCTTCCTCGCCACTATTCTTAAACATCAACCCTCACTCGCACTCCTCGAGAGGAGTATCCCCTGGGACAACCTCGCTACCTTCTTCACTTCCATTCCACGGAAGGTCATGGAGTCACAAGGCCTCTTCACCATTTTCGGTGTCGCCCCCGAGCAACGTTGGTCGATGCTCACGACAGCCTGCGCTCCTCCTCTCCCTGAAGACTGGTGTATGCGAGGTATGGAATGGGTGAGCAGGAAGGTCTTCGAGCGTGGGTATTGGAAGTCAGGTGCAGATCGCCCGGAGATTGAGGTTCTGGAGACCCAAGAGAGCTCTCAGGTGACGGACGGGCAGATTGAGGATGATAAGGAGGAGTATAAGGGCCAGCACTTCTACGGCGTCAAGTTGGATGGATGCTACGATATCAGCGCCATTCCACGAAACGAAGGGTGGCGTGTAGGTCCTAAGGAGACGACGATGAAGCGTTGGACGAGAATAGTTCGTAGTGCGGTTGATATTGCGGGTGTGGTACCCGGATTCACTTGGGTTGAAGGAACGCGTGAGTGGAGGGTCGAGGGAAGGCTCGCGGATAAGGTCGCTGCTTGGAGAGAGATGGAGAGGATGGAGAGGGAAGAAGAGGAGAAGCGGAGGATGGGGAAGAGATGGGTTGATGAGGATGAACTTATGGACGTTGATGAGGAAGGTGACGAGGAGAGCAGTGAGGACGACGAGAACGACTCGGAGGAAGTCAAGGAGCTGAAGGTACGTTTAAACGTGCTCCCCTTTTCTACCACGATGATGGTGCTGACAGGGGTGGTGTACAGGCTCGCAGACGCTACCTCCGTAGTCTCCTTCAATCCGTACAGCGCGAACAAGCGCCAGAACCCAGCTCACGTCGGCCTCGCTCCTCGAGGAGGGCCCACGATAACTATCCCGAGCTCCGCATTATACCTGGTTATTCTATTCTTGTCATCGACACTAACATCCTCCTCTCCTGTTTGTCCACGGTCGCTTCCCTGGTGGAAAGTCTCCGCTGGACAATCATCATCCCACTCCCCGTCGTCATGGAGCTGGAAGGCCTTGTCAACAATCCCTCGCAACTTGGTCAAGCGGCTCAGAGTGCCATGGATTACCTCACTTCCCACCTGCGCCCCTACTCGAATTCGCTCAAAGTTCAGACGTCAAAGGGTAATTACCTCATGACACTGAACGTCAGGACCGAGGAAGTCGATTTTACGTCAGGAAACTTTGAAAGGAGCATGGACGACTTGATCCTCAAGGCTGCCATTTGGCAAGACGAGCATTGGATGGACCGATCCGCCATTCTAGGCGCAAGTGGTCAAGATACAAACGGAGCCGTGAAGGTCGTACTGCTCAGTCTTGATCGTAACTGTACGTTCTGCTATCTTCCTCCCCTCCACTCCTGTGATACTAACCCCTTTTTCTCATTCCAGTGCGTCTCAAAGCTAGAGCCCGACAGCTCCCCGCAGCAGGCGAGAAAGACTTGGCCGCACTTCTGGCAAAGCCCACGTAAAGAGGATGAATATTTATCGAATGTTAGGTTGGGTAAATATTCATCTTCTTTGCCTGGCCTTTGCTAGGCAACAGTCAAGTTCTCCCGCTTCTGTGACTCCGCGTATGTATCCCCCCGACCCATGTGGCGATGCATATATGCGCAAGCCATCCCGTGTGTGGAGTTGGCAGGTTGTTTGGATCGACTCGGCTACTCTCGTGGCTCGTTAGAGGACTCGTTGCAAGGGCTCATGTGACGCACGTAGTGGCTTCACTGGAAGCTGGCCCGCCCGTGCACCATCGATATCGACCTATCCTATGTCCTGTGTCTGTCTTCGGTTGTCGGACCCCCCCTTTTCCCCCTAGCCCTGGTTCCCGTCCCATTTCGCTTTCGCGTTGGAAAATGGTGGAGGTGGTGATGGAAGGAAGTCGTGGCGGATGTAACTGTTCCCCAAAAGCCTGGCATTCGAGCGAGGCACCCCCCTATTCCTGTTTATTTATTTTCCGCGATCACAAATTTCTGGACTATCCTTTCTTTTGTCCTATACTGTCGCTCCCTTTCCCCTATCAATTTCCGTCCATTCCTTTCACCCACACATATTCTAATACCCCCTTGTGTCAACCTTGAGATACCTTTTCTTCTGTCACAATTGTCATTACATTAGCCACCCTGTCGACCCATGCTTGCGTGGTCCTTATCTCTTGTTCAATTCTGCCTTGCATTGAACTTGGTCAATCCTACCCGGAGCTGTTGCTGTATTGTATTGTATCATATCGCATGTCCGTAGCACTTTAATCAAAAAGAATATCAATTGGCGATTTATATTCTTGTGTGAATAATATACAGAGATGAAACGATGCGAAGAGCCCAATACCACAGTCAAACCAGTGTCCCGTGGCTGGTTTATTTCTCGGCCTGAGGCTCCTTGACAGTTTCCATTGACAATCGCGTGTTCCTGAACTGACCCCCACTCTCTTCGTAGATGCCAGTCGCCTCCTGGTCACGGAGGAGGGGAGAATCAGCCCCATCAGGCAAGACGATATAGTTAATGCTGCCCGGCATGATGTGTTGGCGTTCTTGATAGAATTGGCGAGGGACGAGGGAGAGGCCTGCAAGGTAGGCAAGAGGCATAATCTGAAATAAGAGTGAAATAACGTTTCCGAACGGTCATGGTGAGACAGGAGACGTACGACTGTCCATGCCAGCCAGAGGTCATGGCACCATGCGTGAAGTGGACCTCGACCTGTAGCATATTCCCATTCGTCAAGACCGCTCCTGACCTGATGGATCATGAGTTTGAGTATAAATAGGAGAAGGGGACAAGCAGAAGTGTTATACCTGGAAGAAGGCGAGGCCCATCACCAAAAGACCCATGCAGACGTGAAGGATATTCGAGGGTGGGTGTGGCCTGTTGGCGGGAACACGTCCTTCTGCTTTACGTCGATGGATGTATCGTCCCAGCCATACTTGCAGAAGATACAGCATGAGCATAAATACACCACAAATCTATACAAAGACACGCCCCATATCCATCAGTGAACCGAGTCCAACAGCAAGTAGGATTGGCTCCCCAAAGTTAACATACCTGATGTGTCGTGACAAGATGCGCAGCTTGATGGTCCACGACGGCCATAGGCCCCAAAAGCCACCCAATGAGGATAACAGGCATGGCAATTGACATGTTAATGATCGAATGGGCCTTGAACCATTTTGGCGTGATCGTCCGTGTCCACCGGGCGATGAGGGACCCTGTGGGCAGAAGTACGAGGAAGCCAAACGCGAGAAGGGTACCATGTGCGACGATGAGTTTTTCGTGGTTACCCCATGGACCCTTAGTGTCTGTTGTGGTCTCGAACGTTACAGAGTCATCTGCGGGTGAATCTGAGGGAGGAGGTGGTGGCATGTCATGATGGTGGTGGTGATTATCCATATTGGTGTTGTCGCTTTCCTCCTGCGGTGTTGTGGGTAGAGTTGTTTGTTGGTCGATGGGAGGTGGAGGTGGTATAGCTTCCTTGGAAAAGTTGACTCTGAGGAATCCGGCACGGTAGTGCGGTAGCAGTGGGGCATCTTCATCTGCCTCAGGGCGTGTCATACTATACGCCCAAATAAGATGTTCTACTGGACTTTCTGCAAGTGCGGTCTTGTTCGCTGGGATTTTGAATGTCATACGTGTTGAGTTTGGGGGATTCCACTACATTTAGATATGATCAGCGAACGAGCTGTGTCGCGGAAACCGGAACGCTTACCGATGTAGGAACGGGATCTACGACGGTTGCAAGTCTTGGAGGATTCGGGACAAGCCCAGGCATGTGGTGACCTCTCCCATAACGTTGCGAAAGCGTCACTGTGCCGTCGTCGTTAGGCCAAACCAGGACCATGTGCGTGTGGTCCATCTTGCGACCCCAGCCGCTGCAGAACACATAAACATGAGACAAAAACACGATGTATGCACACTCACATAGCCAGCCAGCCAAGCGGCTGATAGATGCTCGTTATTTCATCTATCGTTCCATGTCAGCTCGCCAGTACAAGCTTAACCAGAATCGGTCTTACAGGTAATTGTATCATCCTCATGAAGGGTTGCATTGAGACACATGAACCAGTTACATCCCGAGTCACCCTTTAGAGCCAGAACCTTGGGGAAGAGCTGTAGCCATAGCAGGAACGAGAGTCCAACCTGTAAGAAAGATGGTAAAATCATGGTGAACCTGGGTGGGTACCAAAGGCAACAGCCCCAACGATGAGAGTTTTATCCTTATATCCAGGGCATAGTCCCATTAACGTCGAAACCCGAGTGTCCATCACCCACTGGGACATTGCCGGTGGATTGGAGATATAGTGATGTTCTCATGCAAAGGTTTTGAGTGTGAGAAGATATGGAGAACCGCCCAACGGGAGTTGATGAAACTCGAATGGTGGGCAAAACGGATTTCCACGGGCATAGGTACTGAGTGATTGTTCCCGTGGGCGCATACGTTCGTGAGAGCGTAACCCGCAATGGCGGGAAGGACATGCGGCCGCAGACCAACTTAAGTAGCATCGTAAAAAACAGATCCATTTCCGCCAGTGACATAAAAATACACGTGACCAATTTAGATTCTATTTTACGCGTCCAGGGACCGCGTTCACTCGTAGAGCCACTTCTCGTAAACGCTCTTCCAGGAAGTAACACCCTCAGGGAACCAGCTGCAAAACATACGCTCAGTCTTCTCCCACAAGGCTCGTAATGAAAGAAAAAAAACATACAGGGCGATCTCCTTTTCAGCGTTCTCGACGGAGTCGGAGCCGTGGCAGATGTTGCGGCCGACGGCAAGGGAGAAGTCACCACGGATAGAGCCTAAACAACATCAATCATTAACATCCACATCATAAAACGCGATAACTATATGCGTACCAGGGGGAGAAGCCAGGGGGTTGGTGGCACCGAGCATAGCACGGCCAGTCTTGACGGCATCGAGGCCCTCAAAGACGATGGCGACGACAGGACCAGAGGCCATGTACTTGATCAAGCCGGGGAAGAAGGGCTTGTTGGCGAGATCAGCATAGTCTATATCATTCCGACCACGACAAGGGTCAGAATACTGGACGAGATAATCGATCAGGGTCGAGAGGAGGGTAACTTACGCTTCTGGAGGAGCTCCTCGGTGGGCTGGACGAACTTGAGAGCGAGGATCTTGTATCCACGCTCCTCAAAGCGAGCAATGATCTTGCCGACGAGTCCGCGCTGGACACCATCGGGCTACAAGACAACAACAACCACGAATAACACAAAATTAACGAAGCACCATCAGTAATGAGATTAGATAGACGAGCGGAACCGCGTAAGATAGATCAAAGACATACCTTGACCATGATGTAGGTACGCTCAGTGGTAGACATGTTTTCGTCGAAGAGAGAAGAGGATACAAAAAACTGAAGCAGAAGAAGGCTTTACAGATCAAGAGCAATCTTTCAAGATTTTTATACCTCTTCCGGAATCCATTATCGACAGCCCATCACCGACCGCCCCATCGAGATAGCCGCCCCCTGTATCCTTTACCCAAACACGTCAAAACAACCAATTGCTCGGAACCCTCCGGGTGACCTAGAGCAGAGCACACTTGCACAACACCGACGAAACTCTCCATAGACCTCTCTCCCTAAAATCTTGTCGCCATGTTCGGTCCTCTAGGTCCCTCCCTGGCCCCCTACATTCAATCCTCGAAGACCCTCATGAACTGGGTCAAACCCCTTGCCAACTGGTACGCCAATGCTGCTGGTTACAGGAAATACGGCTTCAAGTATGATGACCTCTGTGAGTTCCTTCGCTCTGTCTCAAGAGTTCCCTTCGACTAAATGATTCTGTAGTGATGGAGGAGAACGAGCCAGTCCAGAGGGTACGACTGCTATCCAACGCTCTTGACCACCACATAACCTGGCCCTGAAACGCGCTTTTTTCGTTAGGCTCTCAAACGTCTGACTCCTCGCGAACACTATGACCGTGCTTTCCGCCTCAAACGTGCATCTCAAGCTAGCGTTCTTCACAAACCATTGGAGAAGGCTGAATGGACACCTGCAAGTGAGGTACGTCACGAGAATCTTGCTACTCTAGACCAGATTGACAATTGTGCGTGTCAAACAGGATGTCAGGTACCTCAAGCCCCATGTTCTGGAAGTCATGAAGGAGGATGCAGAGAGGCTGAAGTGGGATACCATCGTCGTCGAGCGGAAATAGATGCTCCACCTTGCATAGAAATCCTGCCTTGGCAGAAACCCTACATCTTCAATAATAATTATTCCGGACCTCTTGCAGACGTATTACCAGCCGCGACCACACACGATGAAACACTCAATACTTCGAAAGGAGAACAAACAACATTTGATTATACACTATGATAACTTCATGACATTCTATTATCATTCCACAGAGAGTCCAGGGTATTTTCTACGAATCATGAAATTGGGCGAGCCCGTTTTAGATGTGTACGGCCTTTACGAGCGGCGACACGGCAGGGATCCCCTTCGTCTTGTAGAACTCGACAATCTTCTTGCCAACGGCAGCGATATCTATCGACAATGTCAGCAACGCGGGATACACATTCCTGCAAATTCACGTACTAGATCCAGTGATGCCGAACTTCTCGTACACCTTCTGATAAGGGCCTGAAGCGCCCCAGGCGGGAAGACCGTATTGCTGATAACCACGTTAGTATCACTCCTCGAAGATAAATAACCAAGGCATACCTCATGACTGTACTTCTGCCAGCCAGCGGTAGAAGCAGCCTCGAGAGAGAGGATGGGAGCACCACTCCTCAAGACGCTAAGCCTGTACTCCTCGTCTTGTTGGTCGAAGGTGAGCCAGCAGGGCAGGCTGACAACACGAGTCTTGATGCCCTCGCCCTTGAGCCTCTTGGCAGCATCGACAGCGATGGAAACCTCACTACCCGTGCTAACAATGGTAAGGTCCTCGTCTTGCTCTTCGACGAGGACGTAACCACCACGGGCGGCCTTTTCGATGGAAGAACCCTCCAAGTTGGGGAGGTTTTGGCGGGAAAGGGAGAGGATGGAAGGAGTGGACTTGGAGGTGATGGCGACGTGGTAGGCAGCGGAGGTTTCGTTACCATCGGCAGGACGCCAGAAAGCGACGTTGGGAGTGGCACGGAAGTGGATGAGAGTCTCGATAGGCTGGTGCGTTGGGCCGTCCTCGCCGAGACCAATCGAATCGTGGGTAGCTAATACGTTTATGTTAAAGTCGTGTTTCGATGTCACTATGAAAGCGTACTCACCAACCCAGATGACCTGGTGCTTGCTCAAGGCAGAAAGCCTGACAGCACCGGCGGCATAGGAGACAAAGTTCTTTCAGGTGGTTTCAGCTTCCACATTTTCCGGGATTGGCGGATGCACTCACCAGGAAGGTGGCAACGAAAGGAATGATACCACCATAGGCATGCAAACCGTTGGCGATGGCACCCATACCGTGCTCGCGGACACCGTAACGGATGTAGGTACCGGTGTAGTCGCCCAAGCCGGTGCTGGGGTGCTGGAAGTCAACGGTACCCTTGACCTTGGTCAAGTTGCTACCAGTGAGGTCAGCAGATCCACCCAACAACTCGGGGAGGACAGGAGTAACGGCAGTCAAAACGATCTCGGAGAGTTTACGAGAAGCTTGAGCGGCATCGGTGGGCTTGTAGACAGGAAGAGCCTGCTCCCATCCCTGAGGCAACTTGCCGTCAATACGACGGACGAGCTCGGCGTGCTCCTTGGGGTATTTTTCACCGTAGGCAGCGAGTAGGGCATTCCACTGTTCCTCGAGAGCAGCACCACGCTTGGCGATTTCAGCGTAGGCGGCATAGATCTCTTGGGGAACATAGAAAGTCTGGTCGGCAGGGAAGCCGAACTTGGCCTTGAGTTGAACGATGTCATCAGCCTTCAAGGCTATATTTTGTGATAAGTACGAGTGGAGATCCAGCACGAGGCAGACTCACGAGCTCCGTGGACACCGTGTGTACCCTGGGCCTTGGAACCATAGCCGATAGTGGTCCTGAGACGAATGATGGTGGGCTTATTCTTCTCTTGACGGGCCTCGGCAATGGCGTTGTAAATGCCAGCGAGGTCGCTAGAATACTTTGGGTCAGATCTCGTCCAAAGTTGTCAGAAAAATCCCACTGACTGGTCACCATCGTCAACATGGAGGACTTGCCATCCATATGACAAGAAGCGCTGCTCGACGTTTTCGGTGAATGCACAAGCAGTATCACCATCGATAGAGATATCTAAATGGGAATCAGTTATCCGACCTACTCAGGGTAGGGAAGTCGCTCACGGTTGTCGTCATAGATCTTAGAGACAGATTAATGAAGTCGCTACAACTTGGAAGGATTATGACGACTTACGACGATGAGATTGCCAAGCTGCAGGTGACCAGCAAGACTGGCAGCCTCTGCAGCGACACCCTCCATGAGACAGCCATCACCAGTGAAAACTGGAGCCCAAATTAGAAACTGTCAAAGAGCGCGAAGACGATGGTTTACCATAAGTGTAGTTGTTGATCAGATCGAAGCCATCCTTATTGTACAGAGCAGCAAGATGTGCCTGAGCAATGGCAAGGCCAACACCATTACCAAAGCCCTGGCCGAGGGGGCCAGTGGTAACCTCAATACCTATCAGACCGACGTTACTAAAACTGCTTACACGACTTATCGTCCTCTACATACCATCAGTGTGGCCTGCTTCCGGGTGGCCAGGGGTCTTCGAATCGAGCTGACGGAAGGCCTTGAGGTCGTCCAAAGTAAGCTTGTACCCAAGGAGGTGCAAGAGGACGTATTGCAGAGCACAACTAATACCAAAGTTGTGTATAGGGCTTCGGCTATGTGCATATAAACTTACGCATGACTAGAGGGGAGATATAACAATTGGCGATCAGAGGGACACTAGCAATGGAGAAAAACACAACTGACCCGTTAGAGAGGACGAAGCGATCACGGTTGAACCACTTGGAGTTCTTGGGGTTGGCATTGATGAAACTGAAGATCGGAGGATGCTTAGAACCAGGACGCTGAGGGATAGCACTCAGGCTTACCGGGAGAAGAGGACGTGGGCAACAGGGGCCATGCCCATAGGAGCGCCTAAGTAACACGACAACGATGAGGAGATGTTCCACTGTCGACAACATCGCAACTAACCAGGGTGACCAGAGTTGGCCTTTCCAACGGTATCTACAGCGAGGGTACGGATAGTTGCAATCGCAACATCGTCTGTCTTGGTTTGAGTGAAGGCCATTGTTGTGGAAGGGGGGAAAGAGGTGCAGAGTAGAGAAGGGGTCAGGTCACGAATTATTTATTAGAAGATTACATCGCATCTAATCTGCAAACAACCCCATCGCGATCGGCCGTGTGCCTAAACAAAAATTTCCCGAACTCGGGCGCGCGCGACCCTTTTCCAGATTCAGCAAACTTGACCCCAACCTGACCCCATTTCCCTAAGCGACTCATTTCATCTTCATCTCCCTCGTCCGTGTCTCCCCGACCGTATCCATCCCTCTGCTCCTCTCCCATGCACCCACAACTCTCGGACAAGAGAATTGGTCAGCATCACACAAACTACCCTTCCGCACCTATTTCTCAATATAACAAATCACCTCATAGTCTGCAAGGATTTCATTAAAGCGCTTGAGGAATGCCATTCTAGCGCCTGGCGTAAATTCACGGGTGGTTGCAACAAGCAGAAGGATGAACTGAACCGCTGCCTCCGGACCGAAGTAAAATCCCTCGACTTCCGCGGTCACCCCGCACGTTAGCTGACAGTTCCCAACAATACAGCGCGTTGCACGCTCGGCTCACAATAGGGAGATAGCGAAGGAGCGAAGGGCCAAGACGGAACAAGCACTGAAAGACTTCCGAAGTTTATAACTGGTTCAGTCTCGTCCGTCTTCCCAGACGCTTCCCGATTGAGGCTTTCGTGGCATCCCAACCACTGCCAGGGCCCCACTCTGATCCGCATGAATTTCTCACTTGGCAGTGTGAGAAAGAGGGTTCTTTCGGTTGCAGCTCACAAGCTCCCCGCCCGTACGAAACTATTGTAGTATATCTCGACGTCCATCCATACGTCTACAACGGCCGGATTACGAAATACAGACGGGTATATGTCGGACTTCGGTAACACGTTTGATCAGAATAGAGTTGGGAGCAATCAAACAACTCCACGGCTTAGATGGCCTAACATATGCGAATACAAACCAGGTATTATTAACGTGTACTGATCACCAAGTAAGCATGTGATGAAGAGAAACCTACAATACAAGTACAGGTGTGGACTTATAAACTAGTATGCGACGAAAGGAGCGTCCGAGTATTATAAACCAACGAAGCATAATGCATTCTTATTAATCGTGGTTGCGGGAATTTGGAATTTTCAGAGATCAAGAATTCTCTTTAATTACGCCTGCCCGCTTGCCATCTTTTGATCAAACGTCGATACTCTGTCCAAGCCACTCTCGGCTGCGCGAACAGCGGACACCAAATCAATGTGGAAGAACGGTGTCTCCTCAGGCAAGACCGGCTCCCAACTTCTAACCTCCACGACACTCTCCTTGTTGTCTGCCGGATTCTTAATGTCACCGGTCTCAATATCATTCGTGGCCTGACTCGATGCATCATCAGGCAGTCTCCCATCGCGATAAGGAACGACGGCAGCAACTTCCCGGGGGACCTTCGAATGTAAGGTGCCATAGCCGAACCCACCAGCTACCAAAGCACGACGAATCCACGGTGAGAGGATGGTGGCGAAGTGGAACTAGGATCAACGGCGTCAGCAGGAGCAATCACCTTCGAAGGGATAAATATCTCACCTCCACGGGATAATCAGTCCATCTTTCGATTTCAGTGCGAGCATCGATGAGGGCCTGAGTAGCGGTGGTGTCAATATGCGAGCTATAAATAGCACACTGGTCAGCCATTCACGGACAGAAACGAAAGCACGTTGAGCCACATACACGGTGGAGAAGTCAAGAACAATCGCGTGAAGCCATGGCTTCTTTTCATTCAGGGCCTGGTCCAATGCTGAGCCGCGACGCGGGCCGTTGTCGTTCCAAGGGCGATCACTAAGCTTGACCGTGCTGAGGTCTTTTCCGCGTCGCATATTCTCCTTCACATAGTCAACGAGGGCAGAGTTGACAATCGAACAATTGGGATACAGGTAGCTTTCTTCAAACCTATAGATCAAGATCCCGGGTGCAGGGGGCACAACTTTGATGTGGGGGTTGTTGACATTGTTTTGTTTGATCGGTAGGAAGATTTCCCTGGTTTCCTTCTGGTCACCAGATTCGGACTCGACGGAGACTTTGCCCAAGAACGACCCCCGCGGATGCGCGAGGCGGATTAAAAGGAGAGCAACGGAGGCCGCGATGGAGGTATAGATGCCGTTCTCAATCGATGAGAAGATAGTGACCAAGACGGCAGCAAGCCAGATAAAGAACTCCAGAGGAGAAACACGCCAATACCTGAAGACTTGGTCAGGGGAAGCGACCAAATCAGCAACGGCGTGAATGATGATGGCGGAGAGACCTGCGTTCGGGATCCAATAGAAGGCGTCCGTCAGACCGTAGAGTGCAACAATGACGACAATTGCGGTGATGACACCAGCGAGCGGGGTGCGGACACCGGATTTGGATTTCAGAGCCGAACGAGAGAAGGAACCGGTTGCGGGGTAAGCGCCGAAGCAGGATCCGACCGTATTCGTGACACCGATGGCAATCAATTCCTGGTTTGGATTGATCTTGTAACCATTCAAGCGACCGAAAGCTGCGCACGCGGACAAAATATCAGAATTACGTTGTGTTAGGGAAGAAAGAACCACGAACACTTCGAGATGGCAATGTGCTCCAGAAGCAGGATAATTGTGGCGACAGGAAGCTCAGGCGCCATTGCGGAAACGAGAGAACTGTCGATCTGAGGCCGACCCACGTGCTTGAAGCCAGCAGGAACGTCCTTCAGGATTTTTATAGGGAAGTCCCCTTTCGTGTTTCTCCGTCTGCGGCAGTACAGCCAAGCGGCGATAGTCAAGATAAGAATGACGAAAGCATTCCTCATGACGCTGATGAAGAAGAACCAACGAGCTGTGTCCCCATGTCAGTCCGCATCGAAGACTCATGCATGCCGAAATCCGCACCTCGACGAGGCCATCTCTTGGTGCCCCAGATACAAAGGTACCGAATCAAGTAGAGTGCAGCGAGGCCTGTCAAACCCCATGCAGCATCCAACGTGGTGCGGGGTAGGCCTTTGAGCGTGTTAATAATGACAAGGTATGTCGCAGCCCGGGTGCTAAGAGAGAGCCGTGTCAGAAGTAATACCAAACTATGTGATCACTCCACTCACTCAAAGCCGCGAATGCCCATCATCCCCGGAACCTGCCCAGCAGCAATGCTGATAGCAGAACCAGTCATGAAGCCGCTAACAGCCGGCATAGGAATAAACTCTACAACCCAACCAATGCGGAGAAGCCCAATGCCAAGGACAATGAAACCAGTGATCAGGGCCAGCGCAGTAGCAATTGTAGGGCCGTTCCATTCTCCAGGGTGGTGTTCTTGTACGTGTTTGATAACGTTGGCCACAGTGAGGGACATGACTGCGACAGGACCAATGGAGACATCTTTGGAGGTCGCGAAGAACTACGCCAGCTAATGATTAGTTCTTGCATGGAGATGATGGACGCTGGGTACGTACGCAATAGATGAGGACACCAACGAAAGAAGAGTACAACCCGTATTCGGGAGAGAGAGTGGCAATCTGTGTTCGGGGATTGTCAGACTCTGAATAGTGGTCATCGCGGGAGTGTGTGGACCTGAGCATAGGACATTCCCTGTGGAACGACCACCATACCGACCGTCAAGCCGGCAATAACATCTCCGGAGAGCCAACCAACATCTGTGAAACGAACGTGTGTCTTACTGACTAGTTCTTCAAGGGCCCCCAGGCGGGGATAGACTCACTGTATCGGTGAATCCAGGTAAGGATGGGGAAGAGACTAAGTAGATATGCCTTGATCTACGAGAAGCGGGTCAACGAAGTAAAACAGACCACAAGAACAGGGACGAACGTGGGGGACAGGATTGACCCAGAAGCGGGAGAGCCAATCCCTGCTGGAAATGACCTTAACATCGTGTTCGGGATAGTCCACGATTCTTTTGCTGGCCTTCTTAACGGCGGTGAGAACCATGATGGGTCGACGACAAAATGGAAAGGCGTATTGGCTGCAGCTAAAGCTTTATACCAGGCCCGATTGGAACTCGGCTCGATGGTGTTAAGGAAGAAATCCTCAAAAGTCGAGTGGGGACTTTTCTATGTCCAGATAGGCACGTTCGTGCCTTGAGCGATTTTAATATCGACAGGTTAGGGCGAGTACAAAGCAATATGTTTGGGCAGGGCAACAGGCATTCACTCCTGGTTCTTGAATCGTAAACATAGGTCAGCCGGTGGTACTTCATAGTGTTGTCATATCAAGGGGGTATGGCGCAATCTTGTTTCTTAGGTACCGATCCTGAAAGTCCCACGCCGCTTTTCCCGCGTTTGGTAACATTTACACCTGTGAAGGATGACCTTAAGATTAAGGTAGAGCTTCTCTTGGTTTTATGCTAAATGTGACCTGCTTTCATTCCTCGGTGAGCTCCTTTTTTTATTTTTGCTATCACATAGTGCCTCAGGGAAATGTGTTCGTGTCCCTGTTTGCCTTTGCGGGGCTGATTGGAACGGAAAGTCTCGCTTCCGATCTATCATTGTGGTTGACAACTGGACAACTGAACATGTACCCGTTGCACTTGTCCCAAACTGTCTTCAGCCACGGACGATATATTTCCGAGGGTAAGTATACATGCAATCCAATGTAGACTCTACTCAGGAACGTTGGCAGTGTTGACACCATGGTATAAATTCAGGATATACTGTGGAACCTGAATACGTAGAACAATGTAATTCACCACCGTCAACCCGTGATGGAACATCCAGGCAAAGCGAATAGAAAGATCCAACGAAACTGCGGGTCTGGTAAGCAGGGGATGAGGACAGGTAATACCTGAAGGTAGGTGTTTCTTTCATCCTCGTGGACCAGCCGGTCCGACGATATCTTGCTTGTAACCGATATGTATGACATTTCCGTGGTTGTGGGCGATCCCGAGCCACCATAAATTCACTTGATTTTTGGCAGTCGGGTCTGACAGGGTTTGACACACACACAGATGTATAAACAGGGGCTAGTGGGGCCGCCACCACTGGAGCTGCGTATCTTAAGAGGTGTTGAGCTTCCTATGAAACCCCGCGCACAAAATACGGCCAACAGAAGTTTACTGGACAGAAAAAGATGGATGTAGGGAACAGGGAGAAAGTCGAGTTGAGAGAGATTAAAGCGGAGAAAATTGATGGGTAGTAGGGCGTGGCACGGAAGCACGGGACCTGGGCGCTTGTTTCCTCTTTCATCCAACCATCCTCTTCCATTTTCTCTTCCTCCCAGGCCAGTGCGCAGTGCGCCTGTATCACGACTCACGATCCCAAATCCTCCCATATAATACGAATTAATGTCTGCCCCCCTCAAGTCTACTCCCCTTGTGGCACCAGGTCACACCCGCCCCGTCACTCACCTTTCTTTCTCCCCAATCCAAGATGACGGAACCTTCTTGCTGGTATCAAGTTGTAAGGATGGAAACCCAATGCTGAGAGAATGGACCGGGGACTGGATCGGCACCTTCTTGGGTCACAAGGGCGCCGTATGGAGTACCAAACTTTCCCCCGACGCAGCCAAAGCTGTCTCCGGTAGTGCGGATTTCACCGCGTGAGTCACCTCTTGCCGCCACCCACATCCCCTGCTTACAATCCAACTAGAAAAGTTTGGGATACATACTCAGGTGCCGCTTTACACTCCTTCCCACATAATCACATTGTCCGCACCGTGGCTATCTCGCCCACATCATCGCGTATCTTGACCGGTGGCCAGGAAAAGAAAGTTAGGATATTCGATCTTGGTCGGCCAGACGCCGATCCGGAATTCTTGGTGGATAACAACTCACTATCTCATGATGGTGTGGTTAAAAGTGTGGTATGGGTCGGAGAGCATACTGGTGTAACTGCTGGGGAGGATGGCAAGATCAAGTGAGTGATAAAAAAATTATGCGGACCGTGAGATGCTTGACGGACTGGCAGATGGTGGGATCTACGCACGCGCAAGCTCACGACGAGCCTCTCTTTTGCGAATCCAATCACATCGATGGAGCTTTCCGTCCAAACTTCACGCTTAGTGACTACCTCTGGGAAGACCGTTTCCTTCATACCTGTTCTGCCTACCGGACACGACGGCCTTGGAACACACACCTTGACTCTTCCTTATTCGCCTTCGTCTGCTTCTATTCACCCTATCCTACAAGATCGGTTTGTCACAGGTAGCTCAGGGGACGAATGGGTGCGAGTTCACGGGATGGATGGTGAAGAGCGAGAGGTGCTGAAGGGACATCATGGTCCCGTTCACTGTGTGGAGTTCAGTCCAGACGGTGAGATGTATGCAAGTGGTAGTGGTGCGTTTTATATCCTATTCTTAGTTCGGCCTTTGACTGACTATTTTGCAGAGGATGGTAAGTGGCGCCCTGATTTCAGAACCCACATCAACTTAGCGGAGCGCAGGAACCATCCGTCTTTGGCAGACTACACCTGGCAAAACATATGGTTTATGGCAAGGGATCTCAAATGGCCACTGAAGGAAGGTGTGGAGGTATGTTGTATGTTTGAAAGATCGTTGGTTGTCTGTGCTTTAGTAGGTATAATAATGTCAGCATCTATTACTTTGCAAATCCAGTGCTCCGTCAGTGGTCACACGTTGATGTGACGTCACCTCATAAGTGCTGACTCCTTTGCTATGTCCGCTCCGGCGCATGCTCTTTGTCCTCCCAATATGCATCCTCGCTGTCGTGAAGCCTCAACTGATATTCACAAATATCCTCCTCCTCGCTCACCCTCTCCTCCATCTATAATCCACCACCCTCAGATCTTACCCCATGTAATCCCAACGCCAGTACTCATCGAATCCGTAGCTGGCGCTGCGCATTATTCTGGCGTAAAGGTGGATTCCGGACTTGTCCACCATCGAAGAAGGAGCAGTACCGCCAACGAAACGCACACAGATCTAAAGGACGACCATGCACGTGTTATGCAGGACCTCATTGAACTATACTGTTGTCGTCCAACAGTAGAAATCTTTGAGAGATCTTGGAGGAAGGATGCAACTTTCGAGGTAAACAGAACTTGCACCTTGGTCTTGGTATATGTATTTGATAACGTGCACAGGACCCCTTTAGCACTTGTAAAGGCTATGATGAATATGCTGCTCAGGTACGCCCCTTGCCTTCCAAACTCATGTCATTCTCCTGACGTCGCCTTCGTAGTGGTTTGCTATGGTATGGCCACTCGTTTCTCCTGAGAGCCACACACACTCAGCCCACCACAGCCCAAACTGTTCTCGAACTCAGTGAACGTATCCACTCGAGTCATGTCCTCCACGCATTCTCCGAATCGTCTCGTATATTACCAGGTCCAAGAATATACGACTCGCTTATTCGGTCGCAAAAAAGTGGGTTGTACTATCTGCTCTCGAAGTGCTCATAACGTACCTAACCCTAAAAAAAGACTGTCGAATCGGTTATCATTGTTGACTTGGACGAGGACAGCAAAATTTTGCACTTGACCGATCAATGGCAAGGACAGGACCCCAAGTGGCAGTGTGGTTCGCTCATTCGAACATTATCTGCCAAACTCACGCCTTGGGTCGTTCATGTACCTAAGCACTCCCCCTGACCTCTTGTTCGCTTCTTGTTATTTGTCAGCTGTATTATATCCTCTTTTATGTATTCATATCTAGGGCTTTATATGTCACCTTTGGCTTGTACATTCTGTTGTAGTTTCAATTACCTATTTTACGGGAATGCTGATCATGGATTCATCAATGAAACTTCGTGCGTCTCCACGAATACGTGATCCTGCACAAGAGAAGGCTTCTCGAAGCTCTCTGGTTAACGAGCTGGTTAGTCACCGGCGGTCAGCTGAACCATTCTCACCGCCCACGCTTCATATATAAATATTGTGAAATAACCCCCCAATTGCTCAAGCACCCCACACTTCGAATAATGCTTCACAGCATCAGACTCGCCTCTCGCTATACCAGGACGCTCACCGCACCCGCGTTGAGAAGTGCCTTTGTAGTTCCGCAGCAGCAACAGGGGCTTAGGCTACACCACTGCGACTCCGGCAAAGAACATAATTTCGTTCAAACCCAATCACGCCTTGCGCCCATTGGTGTGGCCGCTGCTGCTGAAGCAGCCGCTGACCCTAGCATCAAACCTCGCCCTAAAATATTTGACGAGTTTGCGTTGACGGATCGAGTCGGTATCGTCTCAGGGGGTAACCGTGGCCTTGGTCTGGAAATGGCTTTGGCATTATGCGAAGCTGGGGCACGGGCAATCTATTGTTTGGATTTACCCGAGAAGCCGTCAGAAGATTGGGTGAAGACTAAGGAGTACGTGCAGAAGCTGGAGAATGGTTCGAGATTGGAATATATCAGTGTTGATGTGACTGATCAGGCGAAGGTGTGGAAAATTGGCGAGGAGATTGGGGATAGGGAGAAGCGAATGGATGTTTGCATCGCTGCGGCGGGTATTTTGAGGAGCCATACTGATTGCTTGGAGTATCCTGCACAACAGTTCAAAGATGTGAGTCTGAATGTGGTCTCCCTAGCGGGGTTGGTGCTAAAACTTTATTCTAGGTAATCAACGTGAACGTGAATGGATGCTTCTTCACTGCGCAGGCTGCTGGCAGACAGATGGCTAGGTTTGGAAATCCGGGGAGCATTATCTTGATTGCATCCATGTCGGGGACAATAACGAACAGGGTATGTCACCGATCAAAGGAAACGAACAGCTCTCATGATTGAACTTGCCCATTCTAGGACCATGCATGGACTTCATACAACACCAGCAAGTCCGCGGTCCTGCAAATGGCTCGGAGTATGGCCTGCGAGTTAGGTAAGAAGAATATTCGCGTGAACACGCTCTCTCCAGGGCACATCTACACAAAGTACGTGAACTCAAGCTTCCCTTCTTCCCGGAAAATGAGAACTTCCCGGCTAACTGGCCTCCACCAGGATGACAGCAGCGTATCTTGAGAAGGAACCTCACCTCCTTGAGAAATGGTCCAACTTAAACCCTATGGCCCGTATTGGACGAGCTGACGAATTGCGGGGAGTGGTTACATGGTTAGCCAGTGATGCATCCTCCTTCTGCACTGGTAGCGAGTACGTCAAGAGTCACATAAAATCCAAGCTTGATTTCTGATATTTGTCCTTCCAGCATTATCGTTGATGGTGGTCATCGAGCATGGTGAAGGAGGATCAGAATTGGAGCATGTAACACAGGCTCTGAGTACAAATGTGACTGTGTATTGTAGGAGTATTATTGTGAAAGGCGATCAGGTTGTATTGGTTGTATTGGCGGAACGGGAGACGATCTTCGCACGCATCCGGAGTAATGAGATGTGGACGCGTGTGAACTTAGCATTCTAAATCATTTCCTTTCCGATGTTCAGACTCGCGCTCCCGACCTTCCGTTCGACTTGCTGCCGACGCTCCTTTTCAACGACTCAATCTATCCTTGCGGGCCACAACAAAGTGAGATGTGTGCCATGATTCGCGCTTGACAGGAAATTAATGACTCAGTGAATTAGTGGTCGAAAATTAAGGAAAAGAAAGGCGTCAATGACGCGCAAAAAGGACAGTTGCTTAGTCGGGTTGCACGGGTGAGTTTCAAAGTACAGACGAGGAAAGCCGAATCTGAACTCGCGGATATGACTAGGACATCTCCATTGCTATCCGAAGTATGTCCTGATGCCCCCAACCCTAATGACTTGAGCATATCAAAACGGACTTCCCCAGGTGGCGGCTCTGTGGATCCAAATATCAACTCGCAACTTGCTGCTGTCATAAAGAAGGCCAAAGACCAGAACGTGCCGAAAGATAACATCGAGAGAGCAATTGAACGAGTATGCATCTCATTTCATATTCGTTGCAACGTCCAACTCAGTCGGACATTAGGCACAGGGCAAGAACAAGAAGGGTGAAGTCGTGACGTATGAGGCGTTCGCCTTCGAGTCTGTGGGTATCCTCATGTGCGCACGTTCGTCCTGGAAGCCATTTCATTTCGCTGACTGCGATCGCCATTCAGAGAGTCCTTGACAGACAACCCGAAGCGCACTATTGCTAATCTTAGAGAAATCTTCAACGACCATGGGTCCGGTGCCCCTTTTACCATAAGCGTTTGTCTTCTCTGACATTCTTCCCCTAGAGTCCAGAAGGCTCCTGTTATGTGGATGTTCCACAAAACTGGTCGCGTGGACGTGAAGTTCCCCAGACAGAACCCTGCCGAACGGGATGCGATTCTTGACATCGCGTTAAATGACATGGAAGGCTGTAACATAGTGGACTCGGACGAAGAGGGCAAGCAGCTCATGAAGGTCTGTTACATTCCGTTCCCAGCGATATTCCTCTCTTGTGTTCATCTCCGCTGCTCATGTGTAGTTGTACTGCCCACCGGAACGTGTCGCCCAACTAGCACAAGCCATTTCGGAACATCCCTCTGCCGAAATCCAGGATCGCAAAATCATGTATTTACCCGAAGACCCTTATGAGACTACCATAGACGAAGAGGTCAAGGAGAAGCTTGCCAAGTTACTGGACAGGCTATGGTCAGACGAGGATACATTGAACATCTGGACTACTGTAGACAAAGCATAGCATATGATACATTCATCGTAAAGTATTGGATTTATGCATGGGTCATGAGCTGATAAGACCTAAGACTTCAGTCTTACCCACTCTTTGCCACCTTCACCGCCCACAGTAACAAGATCCCTCGCTACGGCGAGGGCAATATATTCCCCGAAACCCTTCACTCCCGCATTCTTGTATACAGCTTTATCCTTCGCCAACACACCCCCTACTTGCGATCTCAATATAGTTGCTTTTCCCTCGGCCCGAGCCTCTCGCAGGAACTGTAAGAGTGGTTCGAACGCGGAAGTCCCAATCTCTTGCGCCTCTGTTTGAGGTTCAGTCCTTGGAAGAGCGTCCCTGTCCTCAGCTGCGTGTTGAATGGATTTTGTTGCCTTAGGTACGGTTCCAGGCTTATGTCTGTCTGCCTTTTGTTCCGCTTCGGATAGCCAGCTTGAGCCAGCCACCTCCCAGGCTCCACTATCATTCCAACCTGGGCTTGCTCCCCAATCATCATTCGCATCCTGGACCTCTTGAGCTTGGGGTGGAGTTGGGGAAATTTGGCCCAGCATCTGCGCACGGATATCTGATGACGTGGCTGAGCCCTTATGAGCATTTCTGTTGCGAGTAAAACCGGAACTAGAGGCGGAAGTTTCAGTATTCATGCTCAAGGCTGACGGAGCACGAGAATCCGCAGGTTCGGATGCGGTGATGGACCTAAGTTTGGTCTTCGGCGTTGCTGCGGGACTAGTGGCTGCAGTGAACATTCTTGGAGACATAGGGTATGAAGAAGCAAGGCTGCTAGGTTGTTTGGGTGGAGACATCGGCTGTGATGGAGCTATACTGCGAGGTGGATGTTGTGGAGACATCATGTTAAAGGGAGCAGCACTTTGTGGCGGCGACATAGGACGTGAGGGTGCGATACTGCTAGATGACTGCGGTGGGGTCACCGGCAGAGTGGCCTTTGTGCCGTTGAGGTTTGGAGAAGGTCGCATGCCGCCTGAGCTCGGCGCGCGAGCCTTCGAGTACTCCGCAACGGGGACAGGTGCCGACTCTGGACTCGAGTTGGACTTTGGTATCAAGACGTTTGTGTGCCAGCTAAAGACCCTGGTTGCATGAGACGACAGGATGCTGTCGTTGTCGTCTGGAACAACCAGAAAGACCGTGTAACCGCGGAACATAAGAAGTGAAATTGGGTGTAAAATAGTTTTGTCGCCTGAAAAAATCATTATTATGTCCTTCCCCGACGCGTCAGCGTTCGCTGAGTCGTCGATGGCTGATACCAAGACATCCACTAGGATGTGCAGATAGAGTTAGGTTTTGAACATGGCTGCAGTTATAGAACTTGCCTGTGAGCATTCTCGCAAGAGCGTCCCCACTGTATTCTTCTGCCAAAGAACAGTCGACAAGGCTTATGCCCATGGAGGGCATGGTTGACCGAAGAGGACTAGTATTGGCCCCCGAATCCTGGCTCTTGTTCCGATCCCAATATGCCCTGATACTCGTTACAATTCCAAACCGACCCGTAAAAAGCCGGATGCTTTTTAACAAGTCCCAAGGTGAGCCGGGGTACGCTGGTGGCGGTGGGCAGGATTCTAGGGGATAATACACTCAGATCAGGGGAATGCTACAGCAGTGAACTTGTGTGGCCCGCTTACCGAGGTCCCAGAACACCTTGATCCGGGATTGGGGCATATCTGCGAACGAAAAGGACTTCAGGTCTGGCGGTCAATGGATATCAACTCTGAAGCAAATTACAACGGGAGCTAGCGTGGGCATTCGCCAGGCGGCAATTGGGCGGTAATCTTAAGAGTCAGTTGATCATGCGTAATAGTCTCGCGCTAAAATACGCCAAAATAAGATATCACGGTCCCAATCCAAGCCCGTCTGTAGGAGAGTATTTGCAGGACCCACCTTAAGCACGATAAATGTAAGACGTTGTGGAGGAGGCACTGATTGCTAGAGGCATTCTTCCTGTATTTATATGTGGCCTACATAGTACAATTGCATTACCGGAAGTTCCAACAGAAGCAAAACTCGGTCATTTCGAAGCAAAATTCGGTCAATATCGAAGCAAAACTTGGCCATTTCGAGGAAAGAAACTTCTCCCAACGCCCAACGGAGAAGCACAGAAGAATCAGCGAAGCTACTCAAACACGAAGGCGATTGGCGGGTAAACTTTGTAACTCTGAAACATTTGCGCAACAAGGAGCGGCTGCGGCGTTACCGCAAGTCGATCTTATATTCACTGTTCTTTGAGCTTCACTTGCTGGTGGTTGTCTACACCGAGCAAGGTGACGAGGTTCTTTTTGGCAGCGAGGGTAACGTATTCCCCCAATCCTCTCACTCCTGCCGCTAAGTATAGACCCCTGTGCCGGTTTGCCAATTGCTCGCCAAGCTGAGACCTGAGCATCGTATGCGTCTCAGTGTCTCGCAAAACCTGCAAAAGAGGTTCGAAGGCAGACAAGGGGGGATCAATGGGTACTTCTGAATCAGAATTTTTCCTCCCCGACGTCGAGGACCTCGGTGACTTTGTTGGCCCGGAAGTTCTAACACGGGTCGGAGGGACTTTCGGCGTAGCTGGTTTGGCCGGTTGCGTTTTTCGCTCCACTTTGGGTGCTGGTTTGGGCTCTGAGGCCCAGTCCACGTCGGTCATCTCCCAACCAGCGCTCGGGTTGCCCGGCTTCCAGTCACCAACCGCCCTCCAATCGTCGTCTGCATCTTCCTCAGGACCCGGCGGCAACTGGGAACCCTCCCGGAGCTTGCTTGGCTCTTGCGAGGGCCTGCTCGAAGTGCTCGTGTTCGAACCACTGATAACATCTTCGTCGCACATAAACCTGAAGCGCTTGGCCGTAGTACCAGGTCCGGAGCTCCAGCTGAGGGCTGAAGGCGCCCGAGAAGCCGATGGTTCAGGTGAGGGAATAGATCCGGGCCTGCCCCCCGATGTCGCTGGTGTAGTGGCTGTGGTAATTGGGTTAGCTGGCCTAGGAGGGGACTTGTACGCCGAGGCGCCAGAATTGGGCCCCGATGGGCCAGATGGTGATTCGGGTGTTGTAATATCCAGGCTCAATTGAGGAATACGTGTTCCATTAACGATCCATCCTTCCGACGGAGGTTTCGGAGACTTTGCAACGGGTATAGGTATCGACTCGGGGTTCAACTGAGGAATGCGCGTTCCGTTGACAACCCATCCTTCCGACGGAGGCCCCGGAGACTTCGCAACGGGTATAGATATCGACTCGGGGTTCAACTGAGGAATGTGCGTTCCGTGGACAGCCCATCCTTCCAATGGAGGCTCTGGGGATTCCTCAACGGGCACAGATGTAGGCTCCGGGCTCAAGTTGAACTCGTAGCCCAAAACATCCCTGTGCCATTTGAGGACTCTGGTAGCCTGGAAAGGTTCGATGTTATCCTTCTCATCCGGCACGGTGAGAAAGATCGTATGATTGCGGAACATGAGGAGCGAAATTGGGTACAGGACGCTCTCGTCCCCCGAAATGATCAGAATGATGTCGTTTTCTGGGGCCTCTACATTTACTGGGTCGTCCATGGCCGAGATTAAAACATCCACTGGCGGTCATCGGAACCAATTAGAGAACGGTCATGGTCAAGTTCGTCGATCGAATTTGAGCATACCTGTGAGCATTTTCGTCAGAGCATCTCCGGTGTACCCTTGCATCGTGGAACAGTCTATGAGGTTTACCCCCATAGAAGGTATCGCCGCCCGGAAGGGGTCGGCGTTGGGATCAGCATGCTGAGCTTTGTTTCTGTCCCAGTACGCCTTTATGCTCGTAACAATACCGAAGTTGCTCGTGAATAGCCTGATATCCTTCAATACTTCCCAAGGGGACTCAAATATCGCTGGGGGTGGGCAGGACACTGGAGGTGATGGAGCGACCGATAGGGCGATGAGTGTCGCGACGGTGTGAATTGTAATCGAGTACGCACCCAGATCCCAGAATACCTTGATTTTCGGCTGAGGCATAGCAGCGCTGGGCTCCTGGGATCTTGATGGTGGATGTCCCCTGGCGGTCGAGAGACAAGCACATAGGCCAGTACTTCCTCCATGCCACAACCTTCACACCTTTTTGATCGCAGCCACGCGGCAAATTCGATTTTGACCACACGAACTTATGCAGGAACTGCGCAAGCTGGAAGGAGTTCTACGCTGTTCTACGCAAATCTATCAAAATCTATCGACCCCGAAATGCGTGCCTCCAAGGTTCAACCATTGCATACATAGTCGCCTACTTTATTACGCATTCTTCACCTTAGGGTGCAATCTAACATATAGGTTATTGTCAGTGCCGCCTGCTACGACAATTTCCTTTGAGACAGCGAGGGCGATATACTCAGCAAACCCCTTCACTCCTGCGGCCTTGTATATGCTCTTGTGCTTCGAGAGCTCCTCTCCCAATTTTGACCTTCCCATCGACCGTTTCTTACTCTCTCGCAAGACCCGCATAAGTGGTTCAAACACAGACATGGGAACTTCTTTTGGCACCTCTGATTGGGGTTCCGGATCCGGTTCAACCTCCACAGGTTCTGGTTGGCGGCTCGGATCAGAACCTTTTGACGTGACTGGCTTGGGTTTTCTCGTTCCTGCTGTCTTGGGTTCTGCGGCTGGTTCCGACGTCCAGCCGCCACTGGGCATCTCCCAATCGCCACCGGCATTCCAGCCACCACCAGCGTTCCAACCGCCCATTGACCCCCAGTCACCACTCGCTCCCTGATCATAGGTCACACTTTCTTCAGGTTCTACTGCTTGAAAAAAATATTGAGGGTCTGTGCGCGGGTAATTGAGCTAGCTGAGCACGAACCGCTGATACTCTCTCCACCACGAGACGCACCGCCAAAGCCGTTGACAGGAGCTTTGGAAAGAACCGAAGGAGCGCGGGAAGCCGAATGCTCGGATGTAGGTAGGGACATGATGCTACCTTTTGGAGTTGCAGCAGGAGTAGAGCCTGAGGTGACCGGTTTTGAAGAGGACAAGGACGTCCAGTGATGTGTGCTAGTAGATGTACTCAGTGGGGATGTCGGCCTCCACGCACGAAAACCTTTTGGAACGTCTGGGACATGGGGATTCTCTCCGCGAGGCTTAAGGAACTCCAAAGCAGATTGGGTGGATGCCGTTTCTCTCAACTTGGAGCCTAAAACGTCTCCATGCCAGTTGAAAACTCTAGTCGCTTGGAATGGCTGAACGCTGGTGTTTTCGCTCGGGACCACAAGGAAAACAGTGTAATTGCGGAACATGAGGAGGGAGATAGGATAGAGGACACCCTCATCTCCCGAAAGAATCATAATTATGTCCCTGATCGGTGTATCCGACTCGTTCATCGGTTCGTCGATAGCTGAGACCAAAACGTCCGCTGGGAGTCGCCGAAACACAGGATTATCATACTGAGGCCTATGATCGGAGCACATAACTCACCACTTAACATCCTCGTCAGAGAATCTTTAGTATATCCTTGCATCAACGAGCAATCCACAAGATTTATGCCCATAGAGACCATCGCGGCTCGAAGGGGGTCAGCTCCGTCTGCTGCCGCATTGTGGGCTTTGTTCCTATCCCAATATGCCTTGATATTCGTAACTACACCGAAGTGGCCAGTAAATTGCCTGATGTCTTTCAATATCTCCCAGGGTGATGCGTGTGATATAGGCAATGGGCATGTCTCTGTAGATCCAGAGTACTGAGAGTTCTGAGAGTTCAAGTCGGATTAAGTACATACCCAGGTCCCAGAACACCCTGATCTTTGGTTGAGGCATAACCCGAACTAAGCCGTTGCCCAAGTCGAAAGATGGTAGTCAAGAGCGCAGCAACGTCAATGCGAGGCATTCCCTTGGTTGAATCGATCAAAACCATCGTGGGGAAAAAGAACACAAGTTAAAATAAGCCGAAACAGTATACATACTCGTACGTATGATACTGAGTGTAACGACATAACCTAAAGAATTGCGAAATTTGGTCCAGGTGTAAGTAAGCACCTATGCATCAAAAGAGTCCAGACTCATCCTAAACCATGGCACTTATCCAACCGTGCATTTATACTCATACAGTTCGGGTCGCAAAGCCACCCAGGACCCCCCCTCTGGTCCCGGCAGTTCTACGATGCCCGCTTGCTCCGCCAGCTGTATATATTGCTTAAAGTCCGAAGCCCCAGCCTCCCGAATGGAATCCCCGTGCATGCTGATCATCATTGCCGCAATTCCAGGTCTGAATTGTTTAGGATTATTATTATTGGTTGTGGACTCCTGGAGTTTTTGTACGAGAGCTATAAAATGAGGGGGGACAACATCTGGTGCTGGAGGGCGAACTGATATTGACGCTGGTGCAGGTGCTGGTGACGGCGGTATTAGCGGTGCTGGTGCTGGCGATGGCGATACTGACAGCGCTGGCGCGGGTGCTGGTGATGGCGGTATTGGCAGCACTGGTGCGGGTGCTGGTGATGGCGGTATTGGCAGTGCTGGTGCAGGTGCCGGTGATGGCGGCATTGGTAGCGCTGGTACTGGTGCTAGCGGTATCGGCAGCGCTGGTGCAGGTGATGACGGTATTGGCGATGCTGGTGCTGGCGGTGTTGGCGGTGCTGGTGCTGGTGATGGCGGCGTTGGTGGCACTGACACTGGTACCAGTGTGGAGGCAGACATTGACATTGATGTAGTCGAAGTGGACTCGACTGGTGGCGGTGTTGACTTTTGCTGAGATACAGTTAATGTCACAGTTTCCGATGGCAGTCCAGAAGGCAAAGATGATATTCTTGAAAGAGATGATAATATAGATCTTGGGGTCATTGGGGGTGAGAAATCTGGCGTTGGGACTGGAGTGGGTGACTTCGACTCCCATGGGTCCGGTACTGGTGCTATAGACGGTATCGTAACACCCGGGAAGTCGGGCGTTACAGAAGCTGGGTGTGTTGAAGGAGGGATAGGAGGGGTAACCCCCAAGCTTCGTGGGGTGATCGTACTCGTCGACGTGTTCGCAGGAGAATGAGGTTGCGATACTGGATGATAGGGTTCTTGAAGCTCGTCCACGATATCCCAATCAAGGGTCTGGTCTTGCATGTACTGAGGTGGACCAAAATCTCTCGTTGCTAAGGATGTATACAGATCGTCTGACGATGGGCTTGGTACAGCAGAGAAACTCGAGTAAGAGGGGGGAGCTGATGATGGACGTTGGATGCCTTGTTCAGATAAGGTTGTATTTGACTGCTCTAGCCTTTCCTTTCCCTGAGACTGTGGGCCGTGGGCTTCTGTTGGCGGGCTGGGCGGCACAAGCTCCACATGAGCCGGAGCGTCATTCGCCTCTTCCTCGTACCAATGGCCATCGAAATCTCGACGGTGGGGATCAGGTTCATCCAGACCTTCGCGGGAGGGAAGGGCAGCAGAAGAAGGGTGCTTGGACGAAGTTTTGTGGTCCGACAGTCCGGAGGTTGACGAGGTCCCATCCTGGCTTGGGGAATTTGTGGGGCATGGGTCGTTTGTCGTACTAATGGTATTAGACCTGGTTTGTTGTGACTCCTGAGAAGGACGAGAGGGGTCATCTGCAACGGTGTCCAGAACATCGCGGAACCAATCAAGGTAAAGTGACGCCTGAGAATGCTGTCCTACGCGGCCCTTGGGGCAGACCAGGACCACTCGATATTGTCGCAGTATGAGAATAGAGATCGCGTAGGCCAAGTCGTTATTCCCGGCGATGACGAAGAGAGTCGAAGGAGGAGGATTGTCCGCAGCATGAGCGAACATATCAACTGGGTGTCGACTATGAGCATGTGCAAGACGCGTGCCGTGAGGTGGCCCTCACCTATCATAGTTTTGCTTGAAATGCTCCCTCGCTCTGAGGCAGGACAATCGATCAGGGATACTCCAGATGATTGGAGCTCTGACCTCAGCTGGAAGGCACTTGGTACCCTCAAGCCTACTAGGTCCGCATAGGCCTTAAAACTCTTGACAACACCCAGATTTCGGGATAAGGCACGGATTTTGTTGACGGTCTCGTAGCCAGAGATTGGGGGATGAACGGAACATGTATCTTGATGGCTTGTAAACGCAAGCTCCAGTCCAAGTCGTAATGAAGAGCGCACCTAGGTCCCAGAACACAGCTATGTCCCCCCGTGAGCCCTGCATGTTGTTAGGTGCTACGAGCAGGAAAGCAAACAAAACATGCTATAGTTGTGCGGTTCAATGATGCCGCGCTCAAAATACGTGACAGATGATGGGGATTCTCAGAAGTTCATGTCATATGGTAACGCTCACAGACTGATGGGCGCCAGTAGGTGTATTGAACGTGTTATACATGCACAAACAACCATACACTGATTTACTGATATTTACATACAAGTCGACAATATAAACAACCACCTATATATGGTACACTCGTACTTATGGACTGGGTGATACATACTTAGCGTCGCAGAGATACTTTGAATATAGACCGAGATCACTGATGAGATAAGCTCCCTGGGCCCCTGGGCAGACACGTTCGACGCGACTCAAGACCACTCGGGCCTCAGTGTAATCCAATCTCCGGACTGGGTCACGATCCTGCATTTCTCGGCCAGAGCGATATACTGACCAAACCGTTCGACTTTCGCTTGTGAGTATATACGAGTCTGGTCTAACTTCTCGGCCAAAGCCGTCTTTGAAGGACGTCCAAAGCCTTTTGCTTGATACTCTCGAAGCAATTTAACCAATGGCTGGAAAATCACGGGGATAGGAGGTTTGGGAAGCGACGAGGTAAAGGTAGGGAGCTGGGCAGAATCAGCCAAGTTACTCGGAGAGGAAGGGCGCAACATTGGGCTGTGTCCAGCATCGGGTTTAATGATTGGTGCCGTCCCTGGCGGACCACTCGGAGTTTCAGATATGAGCCGCGGTGGGTTCGTCCACGAGGGATCCGCAGGTATTGAAGTCGTCCGTCCCGTTTGTTGACTGGCATGGGTAGAAGAGGAGGAGCTTGAGCCGGTGTTATACCCGGTTTTCGCAGCAGAAACTGGCGGCGGGCAAAATACGGGTTCTTCCCGGGCGGAGAAATAGGCCGTGTGCGTAGTGGTATCTTGACAAAATTCGGAGACCACACTCTGGGAACCGTTTGATGACATCGACAAGCGGCGGCGGCTTCGGCGCGCTTTGAGGTAATTTATGATGTCCACCTCCTCGTCGTTGAAGTCAAAATCGCCATTATCTGAACAGCATGAAGTCCTTCCCCTGAACGGACTCCTCGAGCGCAACGGTCCTTCAGTCGACGAATTGTAGGGAACAGGCTGAGAAGTAGGTGGGCATTCCAAATTCTGCCCTGGTTTGCGGGACGAACCGGATTTCAACCTCTTTAGAACATCATCCCAGTCCAAACACGTGGTGGCTTGCGACTTCAAGCTTATATGAGCTGTTGAAGGAGAAAATAGAACAACACGGTAACCACGCAGTCCCAGCACAGAGATTGCGTAGGCAAAGTCTCTGTCTCCGGATATCAGGACATAGGTCCAAGGGGCGGGGTTGTCAATGGCATGGGCCATCATGTCGACTAGGCGAAGTTATCTGAATATGCTGACATTCGATAGACGAACCAATCTACGAACCAAGTATCATCTTGTCTGCGACATCCTTGCGCCCATTATGTGGACAGTCTGTGAGTGATACACCGGAGGCTTGTAATTCGGAGCGGAGCTGAAGAGACCTCAGCGGCTTTGACTCTGGAACACCAGAATGCTCAGGCAACTCAAGGTAAGCCCTAAACACCTTGATACAGCCATAGGCCTGCGCCGCCTGGCGAATCTCTTTTACGACCTCCCAGCCAGAAGTATTCGTCGGTGTAGGACAATTTTCTGCCAAATAGAGTGATCAGCACAAACAAAATAAAACAGGATATGTTACTCAGACCGTAATCCCAGAAAATTGCAACATTGCGGGGATGTTTATGCATGAGTGGAGACAAGGGGAAAGAGGCGCCTACAATGGTGGGTACAACAGCAACGTTCCCAGCGGCGCGGCAATTGACTTGCGCAGTCAAAGCGCCGTTTAGCCTCCCAAGAAGGCTGTTGTTGATCTACTATCGTTCTTCCCACAGGTGTTAACTCAGGGACGGGTGGCGCCTACAACATAAAACACACCAAGCTAGGATGATGAAACACTGAGAGCATGAAGGTAAGTACCTTTCTAGCCACGCAAGCCCAATATGCATGCTCGTTCAAACTCGCAGTCAGAACGTTAAGCAAAGACAGGTGTTCGGAACTTTAGTGGGCCGTTCGTCAGACTCGTGCCGAAGCGATCAAGTGATGAACTCGTGGATATCCAGGCGAAACACGAGGCTCTTCGGAAGGAGAAAGTACACAAAGACGTTGACAGGCTTTCTTACAAGTAAGGAGTGCGAGGGGGAATGATACAATAATTGCAGAAGTATGATGAAGATCACTAAGTGAAATTGTGTTACGGTACAACGGCGTCAACCCATTCCTCTGTGAGTGAAATCCAGGTTCCCTTTAATTTGACGATCCCAGCCTCGGCAGCATTGGAGGCATACGTTCCCCACTTCTTCAGTCCGATAGACTTATAGAAGTTAGGGTTTCCTTTGATAATTTCACCTGCGATGATGCTTTGATTCGGCCAGGGCTCACCGTTTTTACGGTGATATTGTAAACGCCTCACCAGCACACGGTATCTCTCCGGCACCAATTTTGAGGGATTTGGCTCCGCACTGCTTCGGTTCGCCGACTCTGATAAAGGGCGGTTGGCACCCGAAAGTATCGACGGAGAGGGAGCGAGCGTGGGACGGGTGATCCCTGGTGAGGTTTTTGGAACAGCGGGGGTCACAGAGACTGGTATTGAGGTAGTGGCCCCTCGCACTGTTGCTTTGGGTGGCATGACAGGATCTGCGGGTGCCGCGATCGGGCTAATCGCCTTCGTCGTCGCCGGAAGTGGGTCGGCCGGAAGCACAGGAGTTGAGGCTGAGAGTCCAACAGTGGCTGTGGGCATCGCCGCGGTGCCGTTTGCGGAAGTTGTCTCCGTTGGATGAGATGCCTCGTTTGTCGGTCGAGGTGTAGCTGGCATCGAGGACAAAACTGTCTGGAAAGAATCAGTGACCACAGCTGGAGGGGTGGGAGGGGAGGGGTTGGCGGGAGCTGAACCATCGTGCGTGACGGCAGGTGGTGGCGTCGAAGTGATATGAGAGCCAGCGCTAGTCGGAGAAGGAGTTCGATCCTTTGTCTGCAGCTCATATGTGCTTGGATGGTCGACAATTGAGAAACCTCCTGAAGACTGAGGAGATGGAACACTCGTCTTAGTGGTAGACTCTAGCTTCATCTGAATCGGAGCCTCGACCGGGGCAGCTGGCGTCTCTTCTTGGGGACGGGGAAGTGCAGGAGGAAAATGATAAGTGGAAGGTAGTGTTCCAGCGCGAGCCCTGGACCTCGGGTTGGTCGTCGTGTGCTCTGCTCCCAAAGTTGGCCCTACGGAGTGTGTAGAGGCGTTGCCTTCAGCAAGCCCGTTTGCTGGAACGGCTGAGCCTTCGTTAGAAAGTCCTTTGACTGTGGTTATCCGGGGAGAATTCAGGGAAGAAGCTGCAGACAATGTGTCCGTTTCATTGGCATCATCTCCGTGTTCCCATATAGGCCAACCTTTCTCAGCTCGTGGGACCCGGCTCTCTGAACCAGTGGTCTGACGAGAAACGGGGGTCGGGGATCTGGGGGTTTGAGCTTTCGCGGGACCGGTCCTAGGCTTGGTCGATCTACGTATACCATGGTTGGGAGGGAGAGGCGTGACATATGAGAGGGCGGAAGAGTCGGAAGTGCTGCTAGAAGAGGAAGAGGAGGTGGACGAAGAGGAGCCCGAAGAGTCATTGTCTCCGTCGAGACCCAAGACCTGGCTGTTCCAGTTGACATTGTCATCGGCCTGCATGAGCAAGCTTTCATGGGCATCAGAGGGGCAGACGAGGACAATTTTGAATCTTCGAAGTCGGAGGACAGCGAGCGCGTAGGATAAATCAGGGTCTCCAGTGGCAACAATAATGGTGCGGGGAGAGGTCTCGTCCATCGCCAATGTAAGCATATCCACTATGAATTTCTCTAGTTAGGCACCATCTCTGGCATGTACGTATAAACGTACCTATCATGGCTTTGTCGGCGACGTCTTTTCTCGAGAGAGTTGGGCAGTCTACGATCGTGATGCCAGATGCATGGAGTTCCCTCCGCAAGGAGGGAAACTTGGGATGACTCTGGTTCGTTACATCCATATACGCCCGAATGGACTTTACGAGGCCAAAGGCATTGGCAACATCTCGCAAACCCTTGGCTACTTGGTAGCCGGAAACTAAGGATTTGACCCGGGCGGTTTCTGATTGACGGCAGCTGTCAGAATTACAGAGGAGGCAAAATTCTGGGCGAACTTACCGAAATCCCAGAACACAGCGACACCTTGCTCTCGTTGTTCTTGTTGCATATAGGACGTCCTTCTTGTTTCTTTGGTTGGGTTTCGTCCAAGGTCTTCGTATTATAAGGAGACACGAGCGCCAATACCCGTGGCAAGCATATGCGTTCCATCCCGCTACCATGCGCCTCAGTCGTGGACGGGAATAAGGCTGCTTTGCGCACACGAAGGCAAATAGACGCACCGACCCGAATACAAGGTGGTGTTGGGTAACGCGGTCATGATTCAACACTGGTGAGCCTCCGTCCGGGGATGGCGTGTTTTCAAACAGAGGACAAGAGGGAGATCGCTATGTAAACCTGCGCCTAAGTTTTTGCAGTCACGGATGCGCTCTCTTCCGCCTCTTTGTCATTCCCTTCCGGCATTGCCCCTAATTCGTGCGTGCAATGATGCCCCAGTGTGTGCCGTCATGATGATGGTGATGAGGGGGAGGAGCTTGCCATGCGAAACACTTGCCTTACAACGCATGGGCTGAGTGGGGATCAAAGCTTGACAGCATGGAATTGCGTGTGTGCCTGTAACTACATCTGCCTGCGGGGGAAGGTTTTGGGGTATTCCACTTCCGGCGAACAGCATTGTCTCAAACCGTTGCCGATATCCGATCGAA
>JAEUWS010000305.1:0-49444 GCA_018524945.1 Podaxis sp. C-F-92630
TGGTGTTAGGTACCAAATATGTCAATTGGCCTTCAAGAGTCTCCAATGCCTCCCATGTTATGAACGTTGAAGAAACTACAACTACAGAAGACACCAAGGAGACCAAGGCAGATGAATTCGAGCAAATGCAAAGAATGATCAGCACTCTGTGGCATGAGACAATCGAATTACGACAGATGTTGGATTGGGAATTATGCAAGAGAATTGATGACACATCCAGGTACTGTGGCGTTTACTTCCCCTGTGATGACAATCTGTAGTTCTATTTTGGTCCTCTTCCTTCTATTTATGTCTGATGTCCTTTTGCTACATCTATGTTGCACTTGATGCAGATTATTTTAGGCTTATAAGCTAAGTCTATCCGGACTACAGTTTTGTGACAGAACTGTTGTAATTGTACATCACTTGTTTCTCCCACTCCTCTCTTTGTATCATTTTACTACAGTTATGTCAAACTTGATCTACTACCTTTACAGTACTAGTAGATACTTGGACCATACTTATACTTGCTTCCATGTACATAGTACAGCAAGTATAATCTTAACATTGTGTTACTCCCTCTTAACTTCAGTTAAGTCTTCAAAAGTCCCTCCTTGCCCTTGCTTGAGTCTCCAGTCATCTCTGCTCATTCGTACTACAGTGTTGCAATCCTTGCGAGTTTGCAGCCTAGCTACAATGTGTCATACCACCTGAGGTTAAACTGCTGAGAATTGAGTCAGTGGAGGAGTAGTCCTATTGATCTGTATGGAACTAGGTTAACTCTCCTCACCCTCTACAAGGATAGCCACTAGCCTAGGAACTACCTGGCGAAGAGGAAACCTTGTAACACCCACCCTTCCACCTGAGGCCATAGAAAAGGACCTTCATACTCTCAAACACCTGGTACTTTATAGAGGACAACCACATGTCACTCCAGAATGTTGAACCATGCTGAGAAAAAAACATGTTACAGGTGAAATGACATCTATGCAGCCATCCTCAAACCATGAGAGGTGCAAGTAGATGCAGCAGAACACTGAAATTGATGGCAGCAATGGCAATATTGATGATGACTCACTGGGACCAGTTGTACTGCAGGCCACTGAAACAATTACTCTGTGACTATTATTAGTACTTGTCCCTCATCTAACCATCTCAGATGGACTTTTATATAGATATTGCACAAAAAGAATATTAAAAAAGTTTAATGATTTTCATCAGTGTTAATAGTGGGACCTCTCCAACAACCCATACTCTTTTGTAACCCATAGCTCCACCCTTCCACCAGGAGCTATGGGTTAAGAGAGAGGCAACTGTATGTAGTTTTAACTTGTCAGTCCCTTTCTCTAATGGAGGTGGCATTAAGGACAAACTCTGTGCACTTCTACTGACTTAATTGTAGGTCACTTTAGATCATCTCTCTGCTACCAGGTTGACAAATGCTCACAACAAATCATGAGAAATAATTATACAGTTACCTCTCTCTTAACCCATACCTCTGATAACCCATACTCTGCTGTAACCCATAGAATTTTCCTTCCACCAAGTTGGTACACAGGGGTTCCACGCCCATACCCCATAGCTCTGCATACCCCATAACCCATAGGTATCTCGGCTCAAAATCCCATAGCGCCCATGACTTATATAGTAGTTTTATGTTCTTGATGTCCGAGAAGGTTGGTCTCATACATTAACAATGGCACTGAGCAGCCTTAGAAGTAAATTTTAATGCTTCCGAACCACCCACCCCTTCCACCTGAAGCCATAGAAAAGGACCTTCGTGCTCTCAATCACCTGGTGTTTCATAGAGGACAACCACATGTCACTCCAGAATGTTGAACCACGCTGAGAAAAAACATGTTATGGGTGAAATGACATCTACACAGCCGTCCTCAAACCACGAGAGGTGCAAGTAGGTGCAGCAGGATACTGAAATCAATGGCGGCGATGGCGGTATTGATGATGACTCACCGGAACCAGTTGTCATTGCAGGCCATCGAGACGATCGCTCCGTGACTATTAGTATTTGTCCCTCGTCTAACGTCTTAAAATGGACGTTTACGTAGATATATTACAAAAAGAATATTAAAAAGGTTTAATGATTTTTATCGGCGCTAATAGCGGGACCTCTCTGACAACCCATACTCTATCATAACCCATAGCTCCACCCTTCCACCGAGAGCTATGGGTTAAGAGAGAGGCAACTGTAGATCCCTCCTGGTACAATATGATTATCGTCCGCCGACCCTGAGGCGCTCAGTATCATGTCATTGTGCCTTGGCAAACCAGGGAAAATTCTCCACTCGACGGCGCTTCCCGAGCCTCGATCATCTTCTCCTAACCAACCAATCTAGTTTGTCCACCAGCCCCAGCTTCTTCAAGACTGGGGTCTCCGCCTCGGAGCGGGCTACCCCTTCCAGCCCCTTCCAAGCACTCCAACAGGGAGATTCTGGGGACAATTGGTCGCGGTTCCTTCGAGATGTCAGTCTCCAGATCCTCGTCCCCTATTCGAGCAATCCCTCAAGATAGTTGACGTAGCCATCCTGATACTTCGAAACCTCTCGCCAATTCCGTTGCTGGGCAAGAGACTGGGTGGGACCCCTCAGTCGCTCTTCCTCTATGCCTCTCTCGACCGGCGGCTGGGCTCGCAGATATTTGGACCCGGGCGGACGAAGAACTGAGACACTTCGAAACAGCTCCCTCCTGGTATGGCGAAGGACTGAAGGCATTGCCGCCCGTGACGGTACTCCACGACAAACTCGATGGATTTGGCAAAGTCGTGATTAGCGAGAAGGCAATATAAGCGCGCGGTGAAGAGCGTTCGTCGAGTGTGGGGTTGATAAGGATCGATCATATCTAGGGGTATTCTGGTCCTGCTCGCTCTCACTATCATCACACGAACATGGGGCGTGTACCGCATTGACGTTAGATCACTCCTCGCAGTCCATGGCATGCACTCAATCATGAAGCCATGAGGTGGAACGCAGGATTGCTCTCAGCCGTATCATCCTAACACCCACTACACAACCATATCTACCACATTCGCAACTTAAACCAATGAGTAGGAAGTCGTCAGGGGATTCAATCGGAGGATTTCCTAGTCGCCAGTACGGTGCAATTTTGTTTATTTTCGGTCTGCTTATTCTGGTAATGGTCTCAGGAGGAACGATTCGCGTGCGAACGACAGGTCTATCCTTCAAGTAATTAGCAAGCTCAAATATGTGGGTGAACAACACGAACTTCTCAGCAGTGTATTCACTGGATAATATCCCAGTTTACCCGCAATGACCCCCCGAAACAGGTGGGACAGAAAAGCCCCGAAAGAGCTACCAGTCCTCGGAGGGGTCCCAGCAAGGCAGTTCGCACGACGAAGAAGGACCAGCTGAGGAGGAATGAAATTATCATTGCGTGAGTGCAATGATTAGAATTTACGAGAAGCCCTGACTGACAGTTTCGCGATCGGCAGCGTTACGGGACCAGCAGGTTCTGGGAAGAGTACTGTCTGAGTCTTATCTTGTTCCTGGATTATGTTTATAAAATTCACCATCGTCACAGTTCATTCAAAAAGCAACCGGCCACGATCTTGGCATTGAGCATGGCCTCCAATCTCGCATCAACGAAGTCACTGCCACTCGAATCACCCTCACGGACGCCGTCGATGTCGTCCTCGTTGATACCCCAGGCTTTGACGATACGTATTTCGCGGGCCTCAACATCCTCAATCCCATATCTGAATGGCTTCGAAAAACGTGCGTATTCGATCTCTCAACATTTGCGGAGCTGAACTGTAGGCCAGGCATGAAAAGGGAGTCCAACTCTCAGGCATCATTTACATGCAACCTGCTTCCGATAAGCGCATGGGAAGCATGCTTCAGAAGAATCTCAGCATGTTTCAAAACCTTTGCGGAAAGGACGGCTTTCGAAGGGTCGTCGTTGCAAAGACGATGTAGCAAGGAAGCCATTCCGGAGTCGGTGCCGCATGGGAGGATAAACTAAAGCGCGACTTTTGGTCAGAGGTGGCAGGAGGGGAATCGAGAATCGTATGCTTCGAGAACACGCGGGAATCAGCTTGGCAGGCTCTCGAACATATCATCGCTTTCGAAATGGATCGAATGTGGATTCAAACACAAGCCGAGCTTGCTGCGTTTAGGAAGGACCTCGACGACGCTGGGGTCGACCGGGAGTTCGGCGATCGCATTGAACATATCGTCACTGCGCAGCAGGACATCCGGAGCCGGATGAGAAAGTTCGTCGCATCATCCAGCTCTGAAGTAATGGGAGCGTTCACGCATGAGCTGGATGAGGTGAGAGAGAAACAAGCCAAAGTCATAACGGATCTGGACTTTCTGGATTCATCCCTGCCTGACCAATTACGACGGTGGTTTGATGGAGTTTCAGAGTCCCCAAGTCGGTCTGCACAATTAACCTCTCACTTTTTGCGAGATCGTTGCCGTAACCTGATACCGAAAATTTCCGAGAACGCGGAGCAGAGTGCCCTGATCTGCAAGCTCTTGGGAGATGAAGCCCAGAATATGGTTGACTTTCTCAACATAGTACGTGCGTTCGTGCCATCTCTGACAAAGGCGCTGACTCGGGAATGATAAAAGGTGCTACACGAAGTAGACATTCTCGCCACCGAGGAATGGAAGCGCGTGCTGTCTCTCTTTTGCAAACTCGTGAAATTCTCTCAAGTATACCCTCAATGCTATGAGCTCAAAGGCATTGAATATGACCTTTCGCCGATTGCGGAAGGAGGCTTCGCGGATGTACACAAGGGAAGTTATCGAGGCCAAGCTGTTTGTCTCAAAATTGTGAGGCAATTCACTGCGAGGACCCTGAGGGTGGGTGTCGCTGTTGTGATTGGTTGGATAATTTGTTTATTGTACTGCACCGAGCAGATGTGCATCAAAGAGCTCGCGCTATGGTCTCACCTTTCCCATCCGAATATCCTACCATTTTATGGGGTATACAGCATTGATGATTCCCAAAAGACCTGTCTCATTTCACCGTGGATGGAGAACGGAAACCTATACGACTACTTAACTGGAACGCAACGACCTCCTCTGCCCTTGGTAAGCAAGCTGGGCTGGCATATATGACCAGTTATGACGATTACCGACACATCCTAGATATCTGGCGTCGTTGACGGTTTGGCATATCTGCATCAACTGGACATAGTGCACGGCGACCTCAAAGCTGTACGTGTACTGGCGTCCACCCTCACTACAGCTACTGACCTAATTCTTACCATAGCAAAATGTCCTGGTTTCGCACAGCGGACGGGCACTGCTCACGGACTTTGGACTATCGCACATAGCTATGGCCACTACAAAATTCACTTCTACATCCCTGACCGGAGGCACAATTCACTGGATGGCACCCGAATTGCTTGACGAGGATGGAACACTTGAGGGGGCAACCAAAGCGTGTGATATATGGTCTTTTGGCTGTCTATGCTACGAGGTTAGTGTATTTTGCTTTAATCCCTGTATGTTTCGGTGGCTTACGATAAGGAAGGTACTTTCACGCAAGATTCCATTCCACCAGTACAGAAGAGATGCACAAGTCATTGCCGCTCTTCAAAGGAAAGAGTTGCCCAGACGGCCAGAACCAGGAGATAGTGATTCCGACATAATTGATGACGAAATCTGGGGTATCATGATGAGCTGCTGGAACTTTGTTCCTCGAAGCAGACCGAGCTGTGAAGAGATTCGAGACTGGTTTAGTGTTCATCTGGGGATTCAAAATGATTTCCCGAAGGCGGCCGGGGAGGCGGAAGACAGCACGGCATTTTGGGAAGGTGTTAGGGCAGAATCGAAGGTAGAGGTTGATCTCGAACGCGTGTACCAAATTTTCCAACGTGTAAGCCATGATTCGACTAGCCCCAGCCATCGCTGAAGTTGTGATCCCCTAGGTTCAAGACACGGTTGCGACCAGGGAAATACCATAACAGTGATTTCATTACATGCCTCTGACCTTGCAACCTGATGGACCGCCGGCCACGCCTTCCATAGTCGCAATCAACCTTTACATAATACTCACTAAGATTAGATCAAACTCAACGCAGCTACAGATAATTTACGTTCAGCGCAGAACCACAAAATAATGTGAACTTATGTAGGAAGCAACATGGGATCGTGATAATCAAGTAAATCAGTACTGGATGAACGAGAGAAAAAGAAGGTTGCCACCGGAGTCGCATTAGTGATCAGTCAAGAGCGCGGCGAACTAAAGTAGGGGACAGGCAAACTCGACAACTTTAGTATCTCGGGATTGGCTCGTTGAAATTATGAGATTTTCTGGCAATGAACTCCGATTCATGGATTGCATCGAAAAACACAACATCTATATTTTTCTCACGCTTTTTTGACCTCTGCCAAAATTTTTCATGAAGTTCTCGGCACATGTATATAGAAACTGGGCTATTTTGGGAGACTATAGCTTCAAGATGCATCATCGCAGATCATCGCTTGCTGAGAAACGGCCCGATGTCCCTTCTGCTTACTAACAGCCAAGCAGCAGCTTTCCTGTCAGCCCAATACAGTATGCGCTCATAAACCTCCATGAGTGGTTGATGAAACGTCTGATAACATCGACGGGACGTAAATCAAATGATTCGTAAGCAGCTTTCTTTGTGTCTTCAAAGGTCCTCTTAGGAGCCTGGCGGTAGCGGTATTTGGCCCACCCCCAATACTAGATTAGCTTGTAATCAGTATACGGAATGATGAATGAACTTGAAAGCATTTCTTACCATCTCAATTGGATTCAGTTCACAATGGAATTTTGGTAGAAAATGCACTCATGGCCAGTGTCATGGATGACTTCTTCCAGCATAGATTCTTGATTTGCAAAATCTTCTTGTTGGCTGAGCAATCGGGTCATGCAACAGTCAATATTGTCCCATGAACAGACAGGAGAGCACTTAGCTCTCATGTGTGAAACATTGAATCCACGTTCCTCAAGTGTCTGCTTGAGACCTTTGGGTAAACCTTGGTCAGTTGATCACTATCTGTGCAGCTATCCGAGGCTGCTACTGGCTCATTGGGTGACCCTGAGGTCGTGACTATTTCTGTGCTGGCACCTTCACCAGCTGCCGATACTGGGCTGAGCTCTTTTCTGGAAGCAGATGGATGCTCTGGTGGGCCGGGTGGTGCAGAGGGTTGGTTTCGGAGGCCATTGAGGTTTCGTTTCAGCTTCTTTTTCGGTGGCATAGGATGTATAGCAGTGGTGAAGAAATAATTATTCTTGATTTGATTATAAAATATCCGCTCGTTAGATTTCTACGATTCTAAGTGATCATGTCGCTTTCATTAAAAGGGATCGATTCCACATGTTTTGGTAATTTTCCATGCCCATTTCGGCCTTTTGCCAATTTTTTGGGTACCACTACCTTATTTGGCATTTTCCAGAGCAACCGCTCGTTGGTTTTTGGTCCTTTTTGGTTCATTCGAAAGCTCTCATCGAATAGATTTATTTCCGACAGTTTCGCGAAAAAATAAAAAGTTCGTCCAAATTTGTCGACTTTGCCTGTCCTCTACTGTAGTTCCGTACGGCGCTCACTCGAACGTGCTAGATGAGACGCTTATCCGCGTGTTAGATGACCGTGACACTGGCTTCATTAGGACCTTGGGTTCTCAATTCCTCCCTGACACAACGCTCACTCCATGAGGTTCAGAGCGAGCCCTAAATCTCCAACGCCAGCAAATACCGCCCGTACTACAGGGAATGCCCTTGGTTCTCAGACTGGTGAGCCCTCATTGACTGCAGGCGTGGACAGGATTACTCACAGAAACCCGGGTCTTCGCTTCGAAATCCTTCAAATCAAATGATAATACTTCTCCCGAAGCAACCTCAAGCGGAAGCGACACCGTAGCCTCGGAAACGCGACCTGCAGGGAGCGTGGCTAGAGACAAGTGAGGCTGGGCGTTACTCATAGGTTTCTTACTGAGCAAGAAAAGACCAGCGATAGCCGAAGCAACAAAGGAGCCCGATGACTCAAAGTCGTAAGTCCGCCTCAGCTTGCATGGATATGCACGCAGACTCACAGGGGTCTACCAGATGGCACCCTAAATTCATCTTCAAAAAGGTCGATCAACAGATAAATATCTTCTCTGGATTATCTTCGGGCTGACTAGCTCCAGATTCGGGGGCACGCCTCCAGTGCCAAGTCCTGGGCAAACGCGGAGTTTATCTCTGAAAGGAAGCTATGGAATCGCTGGAAGAATGCAAAAGAAGTGAAGGAAGTCAAGACAGACGAATTGACAGAGGATGATACGGTTATCGCGTGCGCCCTTTCAACCTTACTTTATTTGCTATCCTAGTAAAAGGTGATCCATTTCCACAGGGTAATGGGGCCAACTGGTACTGGAAAATCCTCGGTAAGTGCTACCCATCAGGCGGCAACTAGTCCTGAGCTTCGAATTCCAGTTCATCAGCAAAGTTGTCGGGCGCAATGTTGGAATAGGACATAGTCTGCAGTCTTGTACGAACGGTGTCAATGCTGTCAGAGTCCAGGTTCCTGGCGAGAATTTTGGACTTGTTCTAGTGGACACGCCCGGCTTCGACGACACACATAAAACTTATGTCGAAATTCTGGAACTTATCTCACGCTGGCTACGGCAAATGTGAGTACGACCTTATATCCATCTGACTCGCGCTCAAGGACTGCTCAGGGGCAAGAAGAAGGTTTCACTGAGTGGCATCCTATACCTTCACCGGATCTCAGATAATCGAATGGCAGGAACGCCGCTGAAGAATCTGAGAATGTTCGAAAAGCTCTGTGGAACTCAATCATATAGCCAAGTGCTTATGGTCACGACAATGTGGGACGCACTGAGAGATGAAAACGTTGGAGAACGGCGGGAAGAAGAGCTAAAATCCACGTTCTGGGCACCAATGATCGGAAGGGGATCGAGCGCAGAGCGATTCGAGAATACGGAGCAGTCAGCATGGCACATCCTTGAGCGCTTCCTCCATGCCCCGAGGGAACGACAGGAGCTTCGGTCTCAAAGGGAGCTGGATGAATTACGAAGAATACTTCCCGATACCGCTATTGGGAAAGAACTCTCCTGGGCGATTCTCGAATTTCTCGGCAAGCGGAAGTCTCTTATAGGCTCACTGCAAGAACAAATGTGCAAACCAGACGTAAATGATGGAGTATTGGTTGCGTTACAGGCGCAGCTTGGAGAATCGGAGAAGGAACGACAGGATTTGCTCGAACGTGCGAGGGCTTTAGGAATGCCGAGGAAACTGCACGAGTCATCTAGCATCCCTCGCCACTTGCGTGATTTGATATCTAACACTGTTCAGGGCTCTTTCGAGAGAGCTACCGAGGTTGTGGAAGGGCTCGTGGGCAAGGATGCCCAGTCCATGGCGGACTGTCTAAGCGCGGTGCGTTTCTAACCAAGTGATCTCAGCTTCTGTCCTCATGCAGTAAAATTCAAGGTCCTTAGCGAAGAAGAAATTCTCACGACTGACGAAGGAAATCGTGTCCTCACTTTACTTTCCAAAATTGCAACGTCTGCGCAGGTCTACCCCCAGAATTATAAGCTCAAAGGGGTACAATATGATTCCGGGAAACCCATCGCGAGAGGGGGGTTCGCGCATGTGTACAAGGGACGATACCGGAACTGTGTTATCTGCGTCAAGCTGATTATATTTGGGGGTGTTCCTGAGGGCCTTAGTGTGAGTCCTATGACTGAATTGTTCGTGATTGGATAGCAGAAAGAGACACATTTTCGGTCAGGCATTTATCAAGGAGGCAATACTGTGGGCTCATCTATCGCACCCAAACGTTCTGCCATTTTATGGTGTATTCCTCGTCAACAAAACTCTACAAACGGGCCTCGTATCTCCATGGATGGAGAAAGGAAATCTCTGTGATTATTCCAAGAAGCTCTCGCAAGACCGTCGGTTGCCACTGGTAAGTGTGACACGTTGACTCAGACACAACACTACCTATGGAGATTACGGCTATTGTTTCTTAGATCTCTGATACCATTGATGGGCTGCTGTACCTCCACAAACAGGGCATCGTACACAGTGACCTTAAAGCAGTATGTCTGGCATCTTCGTTTGGAGAAACCGCATTGATCTTGACATCCGTAGCGAAACGTGCTTGTCTCGGACGAGGGGCGAGCGTTGATCACAGATTTTGGAACTTCACATATTATAACGTCCTGGACGCGATCAGAACACACCGGAACCCTCGTTGCAGGCACAGTAGGTTGGATAGCGCCTGAACTCTACTACCAACTGGCAAGCAAACCACAAATCCGACCAGCGAAGACTTGCGATATCTGGTCGTTTGCCAGCTTATGCTACGAGGTATGCCCATCCTTTTCCCTCAGCTATCTCTGGGTGCGCGAGTCGCCAACCATTGTGAAGGTTCTTTCACGCAAGACTCCGTTTTACCACCTTGACAATGACCCTCAAGTAAAGGAGGCCGTGCTACGAGGTGATCACCCGCTACGACCAAAACCAGAAGAAGGCAATTGCGATGCAATCGACGACCAGATGTGGGACCTGTTAAAGAAGTGCTGGAACAGGGAGCCAGAAGGTCGACCGAGCTGCGAAGTGATTCGAGAGTTTCTCACAAAGATGGATATCCAAGATGATCGGCCACCAGCAGCGCCAGGGGCCGTCAGGAAATTCACAAGTAAGATCAAAATTGATTATAACCGCGTGGAGAATATCTTGCACCGAGTAAGTAATAGAGCTTCGGTCCGGTTCTATACAACTCATAGTATCCGACCCGGCTTGATATAGATTTTGAGGTAGGAGTCGTGATGTTCGGAACGTCGGAGGATGACTGGCTTTCGTGCTGTTCATGTATGTATCCCTAGTTTGATTTTGGTTTTGGTCCCTTTCTATTAGCAATATATAGGAGTATTGATAATCTACCAGAAGTTCTATGTGCCTCGTACGGAAGAAATTGTCATGTACTACGTACTGGAACCCTGACCACTGAGTGACTTTGCACTAGTGTGAGGTCTAATGGTATCCATGGGGGACCGACAAATATGGTTCTCGTTGTTCTAAGTGACAACATGATCACCATCTGTAGACCCCGTGGTATACACCGCGCACAGACCATCATCACCCGCACTCACGATTACAGACCCATTTAAGCCTAGGGATGCTCCGAGAACAGGTCCATGGTGACCTGTATGAGTCCGCAAGAGCTGTCCAGTCCTAGCATCCCAAGTCTTCAACGTCTTATCCGCTGATGCCGAAATCAATAGATATGATTGTGGCGGTGGATGGGCAAGCAGCGTCGTTATGGCATCTTGATGTTCAAGGGTAGCCCTCAACCTCATCGTGCTTAAATCCCAGATACAAGCCTTGCCATCTGTAGCACCGGTGACGGCAATACCAGGCCCCTCGTTGCCAGATCCGAGACCTGTGAGGTCGACAAAGACGACGGCTTCGATACTTTCGCCTTCGGTATGACCACCGAGAGTTTGGACGACTTCACCTTTGGAGAGGGAGACGATTCGGACGCCACCTGCTGCCCCGCCAACAACGGCAAGGGTGGAAGAGGGGTTGACGCCCAGCGAGGTTATGCCATCGAGGTTAAAGCGGGCGTCGTCGGGGATGAGTTTGAAAATGGGTGTGGGAGAACGGGGGTCCCAGAAGATGAGGTTGTTGTCGGCGTCGGCTGAGATGACGCGTTTGCCTGGAATATCGGTGTTGGCCTATGCGACGTCGAGTTATTGGGAGGGTTGAAGCTTACCGTCTGGCGTGAAGTCCCCGCAATTGACGGGGCCCGTGTGCCCTGCAAATACCTGCATTGTGTTCCCGGATGGTACTGGAAGTTTGTGTGAGAGGGTATTCTCATGATGAAGAACGTTTATGGCGTACATTGCCAGAGCCATAGAGTTGAATCGTTAGATCCTGCGAGGAGAACATTGCCCTTTGGGTGCCATCTCAGGAACTGAGGGGTATTTGATCAGGGGTATTGCAGAAAGACGAAGTCGAACAACCACCCACCATAACCTCGTCAGGCCCTTGCAATTCGGTTAGAAATTCCCAGGTGCGGTAATTATCCTTTCCCTTCTCCTTTCCCACTCTCCGCCAAATTCGAACCTTTCCATCCATCCCCCCTGTAGCAATCATTTCCCCATCATGGCTCCAAGCCGTCGACGTGACACTATCGGTGTGTCCGGTTAATCTGACAATAATTTCTCCATCCGTGATGTCCCAGATGTACCCCAAATCGTCCTCTCCTCCGGACGCGGCAAGTGGCTGTGAGGGATGGCATGCAATGGCAAATACTGAGGCTTTGTGTCCCCTGAAGTGTTGGACAGAGTTGTCTTCCACTGCTTCTACATTCGCGGACGAACTACCACCAACGTCAGGGAGATCGCCGAGCTCATCATCTTCGTCCATGGGCTCATCTCCGTCATGTCCGTCTAGGGGGTACTCTTCGAGAATATCGTCTTCGGTAATGAATTCCTCTTCGAGATGGTCGCCCTGGTCGTCATTGATGTCGTTCTCGTGCTGTTTGTTTGAGGACATGGTGCTAGGTGGGTTTTTGAGTGCCTCTGCTAGGTTTTTATGGTTTTAAATGGCTGCAAATGGTTGCTGAGTAACGCAAAGAAAGTAAAGTAAGGTGAATTGATGGAGATGACCAAGAAATTGAACGCAGATTGATAAAAAGAGCGCATCTATATCGGGAAGGCGACTTTCCTCCCACGTGGACAAGCGGATCGGTCCCTGCCAACCGCGGAGGGGAGGTTCTGCAAGACGCGATGAGCGCATAAATTCTGAAAAATTTTATCCGAATGATGCTGGTGCGCTAGGAGACAGTTGCAGACGCGCAATTAGGTGAGTGAGTATAAGGGATCAAGCCAGGCGACGACGACGGATGACCAAGCATAGTTCGTACATAGCATCAAACAAATTCCTCCACGTCAGACTCCTTGGACCAGCAGAGTCTCTTCACCAACCACCATGAGACTTTCTTTTGCCTGCGTCTCTACCTTCTTCATAGCCTTTGTTTCTGCCTCAAATGTTCTCGAACTGACCCCTGACAACTTTGACAAGATCGTTGGCCAAGGCAAGCCTGCATTGGTCGAATTGTACGTTCTGTTCGTGCGCTGCCGTGTATGATCACCTCTAACTCCAGATCACTAGCTTTGCCCCATGGTGGTACGTTAGCTATCCCTCAGTACTAGGAACGTCTCCAATTATGTGTACATGACATGCCGCGCTTAGTGGTCACTGCAAGGTACGCATATAACTGGGCCTACTGTGATTCCACGAACTTATAACCTCGATAGAACCTTGCACCAACGTATGAGCAACTTGCTGACGCATTTGCACATGCAAAGGATAAGGTTGTCATTGCAAAAGTTGACGCAGACGGTGTCGGAAAGCCCCTGGGCAAGAAGTACGATGTCAAAGGCTTCCCCAGTTCGTAACCCCCTTAAATTTGGGTAGTGGCATGTGACCCCTAACGAGCACATATAGCCCTGAAATGGTTTGATGCCGCTGGCAAGGATGAAAAGTACGAGAGCGGGAGGGATTTGGACAGCCTGGCTGCCTTGTATGTTGTTTTGTCAAACTATTGTTGGACAACTGTAACCGATGTTTTCATAGCGTGACTCAAAAGTCAGGCGTCAAATCTAACATTAAACCCCCGCCACCTCCGGAGACTACAATATTAGACGTCTATAACTTTGACGAAGTTGTTATGGTATGTCACGTCTCCTCGAAATGCACTTTCAAATACAGCCACTTACGTATGACTCCAGGATCCATCTAAGAATGTCCTCGTATCCTTCACTGTAAGCGCCCTCTAGTCATCGTTCGTGTTACTCGGGACATCTTGTGACGCTTCTCGGACACTAGGCTCCTTGGTGTGGTCACTGCAAGAATCTCAAACCCACATACGAGAAAGGTAATATCAATGCTTATGTCGCAAAATAAAAGACTGAACATGTTCAGTTGCCAAGACCTTCAAGCCGGAAAGCAACGTAAGTTCATACAGTCGTTTTTTATCCACGAGTCGCTAAATTGAATATGATCAGTGTATTGTAGCTAATGTTGACGCCGATGATGCGAAGAACAAGGACATTGCCAGGAAATACGACATCGCTAGCTTCCCTACCATCAAGTTCTTCTCTACTGATAACAAGGAGGGTATCGCGTATGAGGGTGGCAGGTCTGAGGTAGATTTCGTCAATTACCTCAATGAGAAATGTGGAACTCAGAGAAAGGTGGGAGGTGGTTTGAATGACGAGGTGAGTTACCGCAGACCTTTCTCCAGACGTCCAATTTTTTCAGAATATTTGGGCACATCGACTGAGAGCTATATTAACTTGATGTTTTTTTCAAGGCCGGTCGTCTCCCGTCATTCGACACTCTGGCCCAGAAATTCTTCTCCGCAGCGAAAGACGCTCGTCAGGCAATCTTCGATGAGGCTCGGTCCTTGGCTGCGGGCTCTAGCCAAGAAGCGAAGCACTATTTGAGGGTGATGGAGAAAGTGGTGAATACCAGTGAGGCCTATATTGAGAAGGAGACGAAGCGGTGTGTGGCGTTGTTCTATTTTTGGCGTAAAATGTCCGAAATGCTGACTTGTCGGCGGTTTCTGCTTGCTTTTCGTTTTCTTTACTGATTGTGCCCTGGCACACTGTTGACCGCATCCATTTTCGTTCCGCATACGCGTAAACTCCTTCAACGGACCCACTCATAGCCTTGGATCTATACTCGAGAAGAAGTCCCTCGCTCCCTCCAAGCTTGATGAGATCCAAGTCAAGGTCAATATTCTTCGTGCATTCACCGAGGAGCCGAAGAAGGAAGAGGAATCCAAGGTAGCTAGAGCCGAATCTGAGCTCTAGACATTACGGAATTGCTTTTTGTCATTTGGGATCTAATTTCCATATTATTTAATTGCTTTTTTTTTTTACTCTGGAAACAAAGCTGCGGAGAACTACGTCAACGGTGGTGTCCTCCAGCTAGAACCGATCACATACTACAGGAAAAATCAAGACTTGTATTGTCCGAATGCATCCAGTATGATTCTGCGTCAGCGTGCGGGAATGACGACACTATGGAATTCAATACTCATCTTCCACACCTACATAACTACCACCCTTGGCCCAACATTTTCTAGGTGCTCGCAACCAGTAATCGTAACGGGACGAACCTAAACCCTGGAAGATCCAGGCGGGAAAACAGGTTGACAACCAGTAATGCGAACGTGATTATTCGATGCCAAAACGAACAGAGAATCACGGCCTCGTGTTGGGTTTGGCGGGATCTAGGTAACTCGTGATCACCCAGGCCTTCTCAGGCCTGGAACATCTCCTGCCTCGAGGCAGGTTTAACGAAACCAAGCGTGTGCTCCAGTGATATGAGGTGATATGATATAGCGCTGGGTGCGGAGCTTGCGGTGACTTGAATCTACTTCCTAAGTTCTTTGATCTCCTGGGACTTATCGCATCTTGTGAGGACCGCGTTCTACAAGTAAGTGTTGAGTGGCCGCCACTGGTCTCACTCTCTCGTGTTGCCGAGATCATGGCGGAAGTCTCGATCCTTGACGAATGGATGGCTACATGTAGAGCGAGTTTTCTAACATAAGAATTAGGAAGGAGTGGGACTGTGTCACATCGACTTCTTGCTTGGATTTTGCCGATCCAATTGAAGGAGACTGCAAACTTGTGAAAGCTTCCCGTAAGCCTGCCCCCTCCCTTTCTTCGAACTTGGTGTCGAGCCACTGATCAGTGGATACGAAGCAACGCCCAAGGATCCAAAGAACGAGGCAATACCTTCCTCATTTCTACATCTGATCCTCGATCACTAGCGAAAAGGCAACTCAGGTTTTGGAAACGTTCATCTCGTGGTATCAAATAGGCGCGCAATGCACGAAATCCACGGAGTCTTAAGATACAGAACCCGCGAAATTGTAGGCGCGGACGATCCGGTGACACCACCCAAGCGATAACGGAGTTGCAAAGGGGGTGATTAGGTGCTGAATTGCTTCTTTAGGACTATTGGTTCCTCGTGTGGTGCAGGTGGAGGTGCGTGGTCTATGTAGGGTCACGAAGAGACGTTTGATATATAAACCGTGGTTAGTTTACGTTTGGTTCTTTCTCCTCAAACGAAGTGGTCTCCCCTATCCTCAGCACATTGATCGCATTTGCCTTTAGTTGTTGTATTGTTGACGTCTAAGCTTCAGTATCAGGTGCGTGGGTTAACCCGTAGCCAAGTGTGGCGCATGGCTGATCGGGTGTGGTCGTGCACCAGTCTGATCGCGGAGTAATATGCCTCCTTTCTCTGACGAGCCAGTGACAGTCCCGTTTGTCCCAACCTTTGAGGATTTGGAACAGGACACTTCACTGCCCCACGTACCAGCTCCAGTTGATCATGGTCGACCAGTTATTCCTACGGAGGAGGATTTTGATGTGCCAGTGATAATTGCCGATCCGAGCCCGTTCCGCACCCTCAGGCTATATCGATATCGACCAAAGCGCGGGGGGTGGAAGCACATTCCGAGTACGGAGAGAGAGAGTCAGAGGACGATTAAGGCGCTGCCGTCGTCTGTGCGCATCGTTACATGGAATATCAATTTTGTAAGAACGGTATGGGATGACCGCGTCAACGGAGCTCTGCGCCATCTGGAGGAGGTCTTGGATAGCCGCAGCGGGGAAGAGGGGAATGACGGGTATGGAGGAGATGCGTGTGTGGTGTTACTGCAGGAGGTCACCCCGTCGATGCTCGACTTCTTGCTGAAGGACCAGTGGGTGCAGAAGAAGTTTGCAGTCGTTCCGATAAGCGCAGACAAGTGGCCGCCGATGGCGTATTTCGGGAATGTAACGTTGGTATCGAGGGACTTGGAAGTGGTGAAGGCACAGATCTTGCATTTCTCATTGACGAGCAACCAACGGACGGGTCTCTTCGTGTATTTGCGGATGGCGGCACCGGGAGGCGGGGAGAAAAGCCGGATCATTTGCGTTGCCAATACCCATTTAGAGTCACTGGAGAATGGGGAGCATATGCGCCCGAAACAGCTGGAGGCACTGGCCCAAATGCTCAAACGAGAGTCCATTGGAGGAGGGGTAATCGCAGGAGATATGAATGCAATTGCGAAATCGGACAAGACACTTCCGCGCAAGCTGGGATTGAAGGATGCGTGGCGACAAAGGGATTCTGATTCCAGGGGGTTTACATGGGGGCATCAGAGCCCGAAGGAGGACAGGAAGTATCCGCCGGCAAGGCTTGACAAAATATTATACCTTCCGCATCGCAATTACAAGGTAGATGAGCCCCAGCGGATCGGCGTTGGCCTCACCGTCAGAACCAGGGAGGGGGAAGATCATTGGGTGTCTGACCACTATGGTCTCCTTACCACTCTACACGTGACGGGATAGCATCTTGGCCGTGTGTTGTCTTGTAGAAAGGACTAGAATGTTCATGACGGCGGTTCTGTAGTTGTCCAGATAGTCAGGGAAATGTAATACTTTTTGATCCTGTACATGTTGACTTGCTCGAGGCCGTGTTCTGAATGCTGCGGAAGGTCTATAAATGTCCAGGGGAAGAAAAGCGCATGGCGGACGTGATTAATTTCAAAGGGGCGGTCCTCCGTTGTCATGCATTGTTTGTACGGATAAACAATACATTAAGGCCAGACAAATATATATATATTCCCCTCCCTGATGGCTTCTTCTTCCCGCAACTTTCCACGTTCTCAACCGCCCCTCCACGACGACTACCATGAAGGCTGTCCTCGTCTCTCTCGTTTTCGCCGCTGGCGCCCTTGCTCAGAACTTTATGATCAATACCCCGTTAGTATCACGTTCTCGCGTTGCATATTGGACTTGGACTCATAACTCCGCAGTGCTAATGCCGTCGTTTGCCAACCCCTTCTCCTCACCTGGACAGGAGGAACTCGTAAGCCCCCTCCTTGCCCTGCTCAGTACATTTGCTTATGCATTTTTCGTAGCCCCCTACTTCTTGGTTAGTGGTTTTCTCTGCATGGTAACCGTAGTCGCAGTTGTTGATCGGTATTTCTCCGCATCTCTTGCCTGGGAAATGACAGAGGTGAGCTCACTTATTCTCATATTCTACGTGACTTCATCCTCATCAATAAACTAGTATTCTTCCCGGTGGCCAGCCTAGCGCTTCTGCCCTTGTTGACCTTGGTAGGCAGGATGGTAACTCCATTACGTGGACCGTCAACCAGGCTGCGGGTATGCATGTATGTACATTGAACCATGGGTTCCGCTCATGTTTTTTTTTTTTTTTCAGGCACTTCCCTTGGCCTTACTCTCCGCGACAGCAACGGCCAGATAGCCCAATCTGCTCCCTTCACTGTCAACGGCGGCTGTACGTAGCTACAGTTGACTCTTTTCACGTCGTTTTCTCACGGTTCATTTAGCCGACACTAGCTGTGTTGGTAAGGAACCCTCCACTTCTGCTGGTGGAGCCGCTCCTTCCTCGGCTGGCGGTGCTCCTTCCTCGGCTGGTGGCGTTCCTTCCACCCCTGGAACAGCTGGCACTACCACCCCGGCCGCTACGTCTGCAGCTGGTACTACCACTCGCGCCAGCACTTCTGCAGCCGGCTCTACCCCCGCCTCTTCTGCGTACGTGATGGGTATTAATAATTGATCGTCATAGCTTACGTTTTGATTTCACATAGCTCTCGCTCTACTTCCGCCACCTCTGCCGCTGCTTCCAACACCTCCAACGCCGCATCAGCCAACTTGGCTTCGGTTGGTGCTGGCGTCGTCGGTGCTGCCCTCGCTGCCCTCTTGGCTTAAACCCATAGCAGGATGATGATGAAAAGTGCTAGTAATGGTCGCTTTATATTCCTTGGTTCGGAGGAATATGGACTGAATGGACGCCCATGATCTACTCCGCGTCCTTGCACTAGAGTTCTTCGCTCATTTCTTTACATTCATGCGTTTATTAATTACTTGAACCCTCGCTTCTTTTGTTATCTTCCTCGGATGGTCTGACGATATTTGTTGTATGCCTTTGCCTCTGACTTTCTAGTCTTTACTTCTCTTGCTTGACAGTAAGTCTTCAAGTATACACTACTTGCATACCCCTTTTCCTCGTTATATCATGGCTTACTAAATCTTAATCTTGTGAATTCGAGGCAAGATGGACAGGGTGTGATGCATCATAGCGAAAAGGGTAATTGCGACGATGACGAATTCCTTTCTCCCGCCAGAATGTGTCACAGGCCACAACACGGAACAAAGGCTAACGCTTGTATGTCGACCCTGAATGTCAGAGGTGTAAGCACAAGCTAGATTTGTGCCTATTCTAATTGACCAACTTCACTGTTCCATCCTTGTGGCTTTGACACAGTTTGTCAGCGGAGGACAATCGCCTTTCCGAACGCTCCCGGATGATCGAAAAGTTGTTTGGGCCACTGTCAGAAAGCGTTTGACGTTCAATTCAATAACTAGACAACCGAACCATCAAGCTCAAAGGCTATCCATATATGTACCAGCTGCCATGCTGTCAACCACTACACCCGGATTTGGAATGCATCGCCCACAACAGTCTTGTACGTAGTAGAGGACACACAAGTACCAATGGCAGCGCGTAAGCGATGCACATGCTTGAGGCAAATAATAAAATCGTAGAGACAAAGACCGCAAGAGGTCGCAGGCTTTTGCCAGGCGGATTGGGGGAGACGTCAATTTCCTTCAACACATGATCACTTGGAAATGAATCACCCAATGTCTCGGATCCGCCTTGAGGTGTCGTGCGTGAGTGCTTAACTCATTAGGTCGTATGCTCCTCGTGGCAACCGCAGCCAGGGAGAGATAGCAAAACGTTGGCCTCGTGGTGAATAATCATTAATTGCGGCGTCGCAGAGCGACCAGACCGTCACAACCGAGGTATCTGTTCTCACTCCACCATCGTACTTAAGCCATCTGTCTCCCACCTCAAGTGATGTCTACGTGGTTCGTTGACGGGATAAAGAAACTCAGGAACGATGATATCATCATCGCGTATGCAAGTCTCCAAACCTTCAGGCATCCTACTGAGGCGCTTTTCTCTTATAGGTTTGTGGGCCCAACAGGTGCTGGCAAGAGCTATGTGAGACAACGAACAAATATACGGAAACGAGAAAACTCACTCCGTGGCAGTACATCGACCTCTTGACAGGACAACCCGGTCGTCGAGCTGGTCATTCACTGAGTGCGGCCACCACCCAAATCGAAGCCGTCCGCGTCAAGCATACCACTTATGGCGATCGAATCGTTCTCGTTGATACACCTGGCATAAACGATTCCGTCAGGTCGTCTATGCAAGTTTTGCAAATGACGAGCAACTGGCTTCAGAGAACGTAAAAGACGTACCCATACTCTTATATTTCGTAGTAGCACTAACGCCATGTCAGGTACAAGAAAAGCGTCAAGCTCAACGGGCTCATCTACCTTCATCGCATTACCGACAATCGCCTGACTGAACCTTTGGAGAACCTTCGCATGTTTCGAGAACTATGCGGAGACTTTGCTATGACTCAAGTCATCCTCGTGTCGACCATGTGGGAAGAGCTCGTATTCGACGAAGGCGCGGCTAGAGAGAAAGAACTCGAGGAGATTTTCTGGAAACCACTGATCGATAAAGGGTCAAGACTTGACAGGTTATTGAGGAGCGACCCTGAAGAAGCCTGGCGCATCGTCGATCAACTGATCCGACAGAATGACACCAGAGCCATTCAACGGATGCAAGAAGAACTGAAGGAACTCGAACTGGCGCTCCAGGAGTCATACGCTGGTAGAATGTTGTTGAATTCACTTCAGAAGGCCCTCGCAGAACAAAGAAACTCGTTGAGACAGTTGGTTTTTCAGAACCGGAAGTCTGATGACCCAGTGCTCATGAAGAAACTGAGGAAAGAGTACACCAGAAGCGAAGAACAAACCCGCAAGACTTTTGAGCAAATTCGAAAATTGCACATTGCCATTGGAAAGGAAATTTTGACAGTCTTTTATGAAAAGGAAATTCAAGCAGTGAGTCATGGTGGAATTGCAACGGGGCTTTCCTAACAAAGTTTTAGAAAGCAATCAAGATCGGAGACTGATGAAAGAAGGAACAATCACAACAGTCAAAACGGGGGCTCTTCAATTCCGGGTATGGAGACTTGATAGAGCCATGCGCAAATGTAATAGTCTTGTCAATAAATTCAGTCTAAAAAGAAACTGAGGATGCTGTTGTACAAGACATAAATACCTGAACATTGAATATATAATTTTACACACACAAAAAAAACAATAATCACAATATATGATAGGAATAAAACAGGGTCCAATCTTCCCATTTACTGGTTCACACACCAGCACCGAATGGCACATGCGCAATATCCAAGTAAAAAGAAAGAGGTCCAGAAAGAAGGGGAACCCCTGACGACCTAAGCCAGTAGTGCAGCGGCAGAGTCATCGCGCCGAGGTCGTGCAAGCAGAGGACCAAAGCTGGGGCGGCAAAAATTAGATAACCAATAATGGGGGCGGTGCCCCCATAATAGTGGTTAAACTATTAAGAACAGATACTACACTTGATCTAAGCCAAAAGGCCAGAGTGGTAAGGAATCAATAATGTCGACCAGGGGCTTATATAGCTTGTTATAGGAGCGCACGGACCATGCAGTGCTTTGCGATGCCACGTGTAAGATCCGTTTTGGTGTAAGGCAAACCGACATGATACAGCTTTATAATACATTTTACGCATATAGATACTGGGGCTAGTTTAGGACTCGGGCAAAGATTCGAAATCGTCAATGTAAACACGAAGAAACGAGTAGTATATATCTGGCTAGCTATGTCTCTTTCCTCATGCTAGTCCCGTTTCGTTTCATCAACCATCTTAACGTATGACATACCCCTTCCAGAGTTGATACTTTCTCTTTGTATCCCAAACCACCTTTTTCCACAGGTAAACGTGCCAGCGAGTCGTCATAAAGCGCACTGATAAGCATGCTTTGATTCGACGCGGGTTGTAGTTTCATGAGGTCCCCTTGTAACCGTGGAAGAACCCACCGCATGGGCGGAAAGTAATGGTATGCAAGGTCGTACCCCTCAACCAAGTGAGAGAGGAGGTACATAAATGTTGGTGAGAGGCGAAAGAAAGTGACTGCACCATCCGTCAGCGTGGTGATAGCCATAGTCAAGTCACCAAAGCTTATCGTGGAAGGGGAGTCGACAATGATGTATGCGTGACCACCGACGTCGTTTCCACCGCGCTTGGCCTCCAAAAGGCGCTGTTCGTAGAGGAGGTGTGCAAGGACACAGTTCTCTACGTAGAGAAGATTCTGCAAAGAATTTGCACTCCACAGAGGATTGACAGGATGCTTAAGAAGTTCGCGGAAGACAGGATCCTTGTCGCTGGGCCCAAACATAACGCCACCTGGCCGCAAGATCCCAGTTCGTAACTTTCCATCGTTAGCCTAGAATGGCGAAACAAATAAGTGAGAAGGTCTCGTTTTATACGGGGCACACACACCTTGTCTGCGCTCCTCACTAGTAACTCTGCCCGGAATTTCGTTTCGGCATAATTTGAGAAAAAGTCATGGTGTAGCCTGTATCGCCAAACTACCCCACCCTTCCCCTCTAGTTCTCCTTCGTCCGTAATGACCTGAGTGCACGACCTGTCCCTCTTTGACTCCCAAGGGAACGCCAATAAGCGCGGTGTGCGCACACCAACGGAAGCAGAAGAGGTGTAAACTAAGATGTCTGCCCCTGCCGCTTTAGAAGCTTCAATAATGTTGCGAGTTCCTGTCATATTCGTTGCCACAGAACGGGGAAGAAATACCGAATGTCGTTCAAAGTATCTAATAACGGCAGCGCAGTGGAATACAGTCAACCCCTGCAACGAGTCACCATTGACTGTATCGGCGGGCCAGGGCTTCGTGAAGGCAGAGATGGCAGCATTACGATCAGTTATGTTGGCCTTGACGAATTCTACACCGGCAGCAAGTTGCTCTGGATCTGTGGGCGCTTGCAGGTCCACTATGCGGATATTCTTAGGTTCTTCGCCACGTCTCAAGAGAGTGGATACAATCCAGCTGCCGAGGAACCCTGTCTATATCCTCGAGTGAGGCGCCAATGCAAGGGTTGACCAGAACACTCACCCCACCAACAATAATGTATCTCCTCCCCGTTTTAGGAGGCAAGTCTCTCGCCTTCAATACCGGTGGCTCTGATCCTCCAAGCTCTTCTGCTTTGCGCCGGACTTGCTGGGGAGTCCAATGCTCTTGGTGAAAAGCTGTCTGGGGCTGCTTATAAAGCCTGTCGTTGTGCCATATGAAATAAATGAGCGCAAGGAGCGTAATTACCAATACGAACATGGGATGAGGTATGGGAATGCGATCTCGAATACTTCGGGAGATTTATATGTACCCGTAACCAGTGTAGAACGAACACGGTCATGATGATTGATGCATCAGTCAACCTCAGGGGGCGCGGGCGGTGGGAAGGCGTCAGTGTATATTTAGACAATCCATCGAGCTAATGATCTTTAGGTTTTTGCGAAGGACATACTTAGATACAGTAACATAATCCAGGTAGTCACGCGAACTCAATAAAAGCTCCACGTTCTTATATCGTCGAACTGAGCGCTTACTCCTGGTACCATCCATCCTGAGGACGTCAGGGGCGGTGTGCAATTTCTAGGTCAACGTATTATCGTCCTCCAACCATACCATCGGGAATGGGAGGCAGTATATCAAGTTAGCGCATCCACCAGGTTATACACATAGATCAATAGCATACCATAGCTTGTCACCACGCTACGGTGCAATGGCCTCAACTGCCCAACAGTAAGCTGAGTGGGGGGAACGCGTTTACTCACATAAGCGGCCTGAGATTTAGTATCATTTGTGAAGCGTTGTGACTTCCTGTGGCTTCGAACGCCTTCAACCCAATCTTGCCAGACAGCCGTTGTCAACCAGAAAAACGTAGATTTCTCGGCGATGCGAGTTATGCCGACAATGGTCCTTAGCCAGACTTAATCTATCCTACAAATGGTCCTTAGCCTGTCCTTGTGGAACCAAACAACTCATTTAAGCTCCAGCAGCAGCCTTGCACTGCGCCTGCTGCTGATTGCAGGCTTGGACTGTAAATCCATTCCTGTTGCCAGACGCATTGGCTGCATCCGCGCACTGGTTATTTTGGACATCACTGCAGTGACAGGTGAAATAAACACCATGTGTAGACCAACATGAAGCGGCTTACCATGACCGGACGAGCGCGTTCTGCCGGCTGTTGAACTCAGAGTTACCGTCAACAGCAAAGCGACCATTTCCGAGATCCCTAACGGCAGGAGCAGGTATGCCACCCAGAGCACTGGTGAACGTTTGTAAGTTGGAGGAATTATTGTTCGCAAGACTGATGGGCGAGGTTGCAGAGGCAGCAGCAGTGGTCTAGTAGCAGGATTCTTGAGATAAGCTCCCAGGATGAAATAAAGAAAAGTGTTTTACTGGAGAAGCCGTGCGCCTTGTAGTAGTAGCGGAATTTTGGGCAGGTTGAGAAGCCACCCCACCATTGTTAGCAGATCCGACCGGTCTGCCTTGATCGTCGATCTGCTGAACGTTCGCAAAGTCCTAAGAAATAATGTTAGTTACGTTTCATGATTAGGAGGGGACATGCAACATTTCAAACGTACGGTTTGAATTCCAAACACAGCATTGAACGCATCAGCCTGGGCACCAGATCCTGCAGGAGTTGTATTGCTGGCGGCGGTGGCAGCCTGAGCACAAGTATCCTTAGCTGCTTGGTTGGCCTTGCATGAGTTAGTCAACTGGTCGCAAATGAATTCTAGGCACATATCAGGCTTCGAAGTTTCGTAACCAAAGTACGCATTAACTTACGTGTGATGATGCCAATATTTTGGGCAGATCCGTGGTTGAAAGAAGCTATCAAATCGTTACTGTCAGTCGAACAATTGGGCGGGTCGGAACAATGTGCATACATAAATCAGCAGGCCTGAAAGTCGTCTCCCTTCTTCCCTCGAAGACACCAAACTCGATCTCTGGAGTGGAACATGACCCAAAATCTCCAGTACCACCAGCAGACGCAGTCGAGGGGGTCGCTGCCGGAGGCGCCTCAGTGAGGGTCACTGCACTCGCGGCCCTTGTCGTACTTGCACCAGCACTACTTCCAGCACCCGGAGCGCTAGTGCTGGGAACTTCATTGCCCTGATTATTAACCGAAGGAACATCTGCGAAGTTCTGTAGCCAAATCAAGTCAGTAGAAAAATGGATACCGTCGACCACGTTCTCACCGTCTGAATTCCGAACACTTCATTAAACGCGTCTGCCTGCGCCCCCGTGCCGGCTTCTGCGGAAGACGCGGCGGTACGAGCAGTTGTGCAAAGGTCCTTGGCGGCTTGATTCGCATTGCAGGTATTCGTTAACGAATCACAGATGAATTCTGTGGGGGGAAATTTGAATATATGCATATTCTTAGGGTATGGCTAGGTCTCACGAGTTATAATATTGATGTTCTGGGCTGAATCGTGTGGGTAGGATGCTAGACACCTCAAGTATGAGTAGGTTTCTTTGACCAGATATAGGAGATGCATACTTTTATCGGCGGGCTGGAAGCTAGTTTCTTTTCTATTGTCAAATCCAACACCAAACTCAATTTCAGGTGTTGTACAAGAACCGAAATCGGCACCGGCGGGAGAGGGTGTAGCAGTTGGCGAAGGATTACCAACAGTTACAATCATTGCATTGGTCATGGAAGCGACGTCTGAGTTGGTGGCTGAAACTGTGATTGTGATGGCAGTCTAGGGGCAGGACCATTGGAAAGGTGCTTTCAGGGTCGAGAATATTGAGAACATACCGGACAGCTAGCCTCTGGTTGCGAGGCCCTAGCTGCGATAGCCGTAATCGTTTGAGCAGGAACCTGGTTGGTCGCTGAACCTGACGCAGCAGCCGGGAGAGTTCCGTTATTGCTAGCGCCATGCACTGTTTAAGGATGTTCCTGAGCTGTTCAACTAATTCTACTTACCTTCCTGCACTGCCGTTGAAAGGGAATGTGTTCGGCTGTTCACCTTTCCGGACACTCTTCTTTGTTGCAGGATCAAAGAAAACATTCGGGTCGTTGGCAGGGTCTTGAGCTTGGACGAGACCATTTAACTCTGCGTTTCTGGGAGCCTTCTGACAGAAAACAGAGTTGCGGAGTGTTGGAGGATTGGTGCTGAAATCCTACGAGATAGAAATGAGTATGGGGAAAGGTAATAAAATGTAGAAACGCACGGGAGGTGTGTTCTTCTCTGCTTGGCGATATTCTTGGGCAATGGCAATCATATTTGCCTGGGTTGCGGTGTCAAATTGCCGACTGGCATCTGCGGTTTTGTCAGTAGGGGAGCTAGTTTGTATTTAGTGCTCTCACCGATGATTGCATCCGCCATGTCTTGTTGAGAGCATTCCGGTTGAGCAGCAAGCAAGGGCGTGACGGCCTGTCCAGCTAAAGTACCACAAACCTGGCCTGGACAAGCATTTCGCAGTTTTTGGAGAACAGCTGGTTGTTCCTGTCCGAAACGTCTAGGATGCAAGAACACTGGCTTATGGTCCCTCTCGAACCACCTCTCGCGCCCAAGAACCTGCTCTGTGGCCATCAAGAACGGTAAAATGATTGAAGCAATACTTGTCTTTGACAGCATCTTTGCAAATGGATTCGAAAGACGTTGTTGGTTGAAGATATTTGTGAACAATGAATGAACAAGACCCCAGGTCCCAAGAAATAAAGAAAAAACGGCCGTCAACGACGTATCGGAAAGTGCAAGTAAAGGATAAGAGGGCAGGAAGGCTGGGAGATTTGGGGAATCGACATTCTTGTGTTATATACGGCAGTAAACCCCGAGCAAGTGCCTTGTTGCACTGGAATTGTGGTTGCTTTGTCTACGGTGAATGCAGGAGTAATAAGCACCGAGGACAGAAAAAGGGTAGTGAGAGTGACAGACCGGAGAACCTCTGAGATCTGAATGCCCAAAACAACGGTGAAAGCTTTTCCCGGGAATTCCCCATAAATCGTGATTCCTTGCGCTTGCGGGGATCATGGCCATCAATTATCACTCAATTATCACGTGGGGAACGCGCACTCCTGGGAGAAATTTCGTCGCGGCCCTTGGGAACGGTTTGCAGGAGAGCTGATTGAAAAGTAGGCGTGTCTGGAAATGATATTGACGAGGCTCATCCTGTGGAGGACCCTTCTCAGTCAGCGATCCACGCCTTCGTATTTTCAGTCAGCAGTTCCATATACAGAGCAATACTCCTCAGAAGGGGGAGAACAAAAGACGTACCCAAAATAAAATAAAGCTGAAATTCCCTGAGCACATTTCTTGACGACTCGAAGATCAAGGTCGTCGTCAAGATTGACCAAATCATACAATGCACCCCAATTGCTACACGAGGACCTGAGAACCAATGATTTATTTTGGCACGACCTCGTCGTTAGGGCGATAAAGACCGTATCAACCAGACAATGCTTGGCTAGTTAATATCGCAGAGCACTCGTCGTCTTGGGGTCAGTGCTGATAGGCTACCGAGTTGTTGTTCTCTCGTTCTTCTTGACAACCAAAGCATGGAAGATGATTACCTAGCGTTTATCAGCACCAAACGTTCTTCAAAGAAATCTGTGCTTACGATCACGGCAGAACATGTTTTCTGCTTGTGTAGTGCCCCTGAGTAAAGCCCAAATCCGATCCTGACTGTGTTTTCTTCCTCGACGACTGACCATGTTCGTCCGAGGATTGGTCCAACGGCGTTTAGGCGTAGATAGTTTGACCGGGACTTGAGGCTCAAACAGCTGAATAACACTCATGCAAAGTGGATAAAATGGAGTGACAGCGGAGTACATTCCATGACGCACTGGCTGCTGCAGGAAGATCACGTTCCGGCAGATGCCGGACCGCCACTGTTCCACCAACTACTGCGCCCATCTACATATATTCGAGGAGCACACCCAGACACAAGTCAGATAAATGTCAGTGAAGAAACAGCTTTGTTCACTGCCTGGCAGTTAGGACTCTACATGTTGCAATTCAACTACCGCAGACCGGCAAATGCGCTGTATGTTTATTCCGTACATTAGTCGACCAGCCACAGGTCAAAAATAATCTAGTGGTGTTCAGCATGGTGCTCATCACCATGGAAGTCAATAGCATAGACTGTTAGGCCAGGATATCAGCTAACACAGAAAGGACACGAAAACTCAGCCCCAAACACACCAGAACCGCACTCCTTGCAACGTCCTTGCTTATCCTTGTGGAGATTGAACCAGACAACGTCATGCGAGTCGGCGGGCACACCAGTGCAGCCAATAATACGTTCTACATCCTGTTTCCCGAAAACAACAACTCCATCAATCGACTATCCCGCAAGTCACAAAAACGGAAAAACACGTACATAAGAGGGAACAAGGACGGGATCAGCCTTAGTGCCAATCCTGCTCGAGTCAAGAGGGCCCTCGTCGAAAATATTGATTCCTTCAATCTCTCCGAGCAGCTGCAGACGCTCCAAACCGGTAGCCTGATCAAGGTCGGTGGGGACGGTACCAGGTTTGGCACCAGGACCATAAAGTTGGGGAGGGGGAGGCCCACCGGAGGAGACGCGGAGGGTGGTGGAAAAGGCTCGAGAGGCCTGCTGCTTGTTGGCGGCACGAGCTGCGAGGGCCGCGGGGCGGGCTGCACGGAGGGCAGTTTTGAACATAGCGCAAAACAGAACTATTGCAAAGAGGGAGGGAGAGGGGTTGTGACACAATTGTCACAGTAAGAGTCGGGGTCACGCCGTGACGCTTCCGCAGAATCCCGATGGCCATGAAGTAGTGACGTCTAGTTCGTGCTTGGTCCGCTCCAGACCCTTCGTTCTCAGGGAAATCCCAGCTGTTATTCTGAGGCAGGGAAATGAAATAGTTCATCGTCATTATAACAACCATACAAATCGCTCAGGTCATACGAACGCAGGTAATATCAAAATCGAAAAATTTAACTCTTAAAAAGTTCTGCTACATCTTTATTTTTCATTCTCTTGGGAAATAGATCCACTGGTCCGGTCTTTCTCGCCCTCGAGATCAGCCTTAGCGTCGGTCAAGCCGAGGCGGTGGTGGATTGACTTCTGGCGTTCAATATCTGCCTGGCCCAAACCACTTGAGTCACCAAAGACCTCATCCATTTCCTCCAAAGTCAACCCTGTGGTGGTAGTGGTCAGCGTCTAGGCCCGGCTGCGGCATGAAAAGAGCGTACCTTTGGTTTCCGGCACCTGACGGTGATTTGGATAGATGTTAGCCCGTAAATCGATAGTGACTGGTTCAGTACGTACCAAGAACATGACGAAGAAACCTCCCAGGATGGAAAAGGCCTATCGAGTCACATGAACATTGACGGGCTGAAGGAAATACAAGCGGTGAACGGACTTACACCGAAGAACACAAATGTGCCGAATCTGAGGTGTTTCATCATACTTGGCGTAACCTATGCGCGAAGTTAGCTCCGAGTAAATGAGGGACCAGTACACGACAGAGCTTACTTGACCAACTATAGAGCGAAAGTAATGTCAGTGGGGTAGATAAGTAAGATACTGACCAATACTTGCCGATGAAGTTGTTCATCTGCACGGTGCGCAACACTTCATTAGTACGAACTAGCTAGACAAATATCGCAGACACTTACCCAGTTTGATGAAGCGGCAATGGAAATACCCTTTCCACGAACACTGAGAGGCCAAATCTACAACACAGGTTAACCGCTACAGGGAACGCTGAATGGTTCACTTCGTACCTCGGCGACGAGAATCCATGCGCACGGACCCCAGCTATAACCGAAGCCGATAGCGAAAACCCAAACAAGCGCACAGGCAGCCCAACCAGCGGCTATAGGTTCCTCAATATGAGTTCATACGAGAGTTCTGTAATCAACATACCGATATGTCTGCAACGGACAAATGAATTAGCAGATGTTCGAAATACCATCAAGTGTACGGCTTACTGTGCCCAGCTATCCTGGTATAAGCCGCTGAGAATTGCGATAATGACATGACATCTATAACACCCATGAATAGAAGTTCAGACCCTCTGGATGGTGTGTCACTCACGCTCCCATGAGGAATGCCCCGGAAATCAAGACTGGTTTGCGGCCAAGTTGATCGACCCACAGTACGGCTGGAATGGTAGCCAAGAACATCCTGAGCTCGAAATTTTAGTGTACCGTTCTTACCTCGGTTGGCACAATGAATATACTCACACAATACCGACTACACCAGTCGCGAGGAGTGAGATGGCATTTCCTGTAAGGCCAAGGTTCTGGAAAATGATCGGTGCGTAGTATAAGATAGCGTTGACACCGGCTGGAGGGTATTGGCATCAGACAAGATTCATGCCGAAATCGAGCTATTGGATAGTGCTTACTCCATTGTTGGAAGAACATAGTTCTGCTAAGAGTTAGTCCATATTTCACCTTATGAGGAGAGAGTAACGGACAGGGAACCAACGGCAACGCGGTACAACAGGTCTATTCAAGTCCGTGAGTAGAGTTTATGGATGTCCAGAGACAAGTGCAGACTTACGCCTCTCACGAATGAGACTGAAATAACCATATAGACCGAGCTTGAAGTTTGAAGACCAGGAACCATCCTGGTAGTTGGGGAATTTCTCCTCAGACACCTCCTTCTCGAACAGATACTGTGCACGAATCTCCCTGAGATCCACGGTCCACGATCAGAATCGTTGAGCAAAAAAAGTTAAACGGCTCAACGCACAAGAATTCGATGCGAACAAGGTCGGCGTCGGGGGGTAAACCACGCGCGCGACTCAAGACAGCAAGAGCTTCGTCATCACGGCCTTGATTGACCAGCCATCTAAAAATAGGATCCTGCGCGTCAAGATACGCTGTTGGATAAAATAACCGTGTGTAAAATCACTGACCGCGGTGAGAACGGCATGAACAAGATGCCCACTCCAAGAATGACAGCCGGTACAAGCTGTAAGGCTAGGGGTAACCTCCAAGCAGCCTCGGCCTGGTTCACGCCGGTCCCTCCGATATAGTTCGTACCTACAGCGTTCGAAGGAGAGTCCAGTCAGCGATAAGGAGTCTAATTTCACAAACTCAACAACTCACCATAATCAATCCAGAAGGAGATCATAATTCCGAATGTGATTGCAAGTTGTTGTAGCGCCACAAGACTGCCGCGTACCTCCGGAGGAGCAATCTCGGCGTTATAAAGAGGGACGACCATACTCAGAGAGCCGACCCCCAAACCCGTGACGAATCTTCCTGTGTACCATGTGCATTAGGTTATCAAAGCTGAACATAAAATAACCCGGGTGATGGACACCGACCTCCATATATCGATGAGGGAGCCATAGCGGCTGTTTGGACGATAACACCAACGCAGAAAACGACAACGGCTGAATAATGGAGTAAGTGTTGAGTGGGATATGGAGAATTGGCTTCGGGCTGGAATATTCACCCAAGACAATGGTATATTTGCGAGAGAACTTATCGGCGAAGTAAGCTGCATGCGATGGTCAATTCATGTGCAACGTCAGAGAAACCAAATCATCCGTACCGGTTACAAGGACACCAAACCATGCTCCAAGCTCGAGGATAGATACTAACCAACCTTGCCGACCAGGGTCATTGACGGCTGATGCCATGCGTTGATCGAAGGAGTGCATACTAATCACCGTCAGCTTTAATCTCCCTCAGACGGTTGCACACATACACCAAAACACCAGAGAAAACGCCCTGAGTCACGTCAGCTAGGGAGAAGTTGTAGGAGGTTGTAGACATACCTGATTATAGCCTGACGAGAGAACACAAAGCGATCAGGGATAGAAAAGACATAGAGACAACTACCACACCATAAAGCCTGTAACAAGTCTCGTCTGTCTTTCGCATATTCAGCGAGGGCTAAAAAAACTTACAATCCACCCAAGGACGCAAAAACAGCGATAGCGAAAATTCTGCGGTTATGAAGAAGTCCAGCCTGGGGATCACTGTCAGATGAAGGTCGTTCGATCGAGTGAGTTTGATATCCGTCGCACCCATCCTGATTTTCCAGCGAGGGCTTTACGCCTAGCAGCAGCGAGAGATGTGTCTGTTCCCACAGCCCCTCCAGCCATAGTTGTAATCTGGGTAAAAGAGTTCAGACACGAAGTCATCTGCCCCGGCCTCTGTTTTATACACGCGCATAATCAGGACCCGGGATATCCCCACATTGGGTAAAATCAGATTTCAAGTGTCTGCCCGTTCGAGACTGTCTGAAATCTTCGATTTTGTCAAGATTTATTCCGGCCTCGGTCTAACTTTCCGAAAATATGTCCGGATGTTTGATTGCAACCTCCGGAAATCCCCAAAAGAAAACTGCCTAGTTTTCCATGAAAAGCCGGGAGCCACAAAACATCATAGTGGAGCTACGAGTTGTATGGTTGCATGAAATCCATTTGCTACTGTTTCGACAGATGAGCATTAGCGGTGGAGAGGAAATGCAATAAGCTGGTGCACTGACATGTCGTCATCAAGAACGTTTTGAAATCCAAAGGAGCATATGCGGCGGTTCGGGCCGATACACCAAAGGTAGCAAACTGTTACCGCATTCTTTTCCTCTGCCAGTCCAGCTTACTGACTCCAATTATAACCACCGGCTTGGACTCCCGAGCTTCATAGCAGTTGCGGCTATTTTGAGCAAGAGGGGGGTGAAGGCAGATGTTGGTAGATAGAGGCTAAACTGTATAGTAGGATGCGCTGACCATTCGAGGCGTCAACGAATTGCAATTCAACTGTTGGGTTGACTAACCGTCACATCGAATTGTACTTGAAGATTCCTTGCGTAAATTCATTATTGTCAACAATGAGCATAGGGATGCAGACACTCGTGACACCGTGAGGGCGAGCGAAGAGGAGAAGTAGGAGGACCAGATGTTAGACATCTCAGTTGGTGGGAATAGAGTAACGGTCAGTGTTGTGCCATCACACAGCTGTGACAGCAGTTATGGTTAGCGGTGACCGCAACTGCTGGCAACTGCTGACAACTGCCGGCGGCTGGCAGCTTTCACACGGCCTAACGAGGGTCCAACGGCTTCTCGGTGATGACCGAAGGCTGATTGGACGATGCGTGAGAATCATACCCCGTCTTCACTGACTGAGTCCTGTCCAAGCCTGTGACGAAAGGTGCTTCTGCAGCCATAGTGTACCATGTCGCCCATTCACGAAACCTTAGTAGATTCAAAATATAAGGTTTACTCCAAGTGCCCGAGAGGTATTAACTGTGAGATATATATATCTAGTTCGTAGCATCAGGATGTCCGATGTCTGGAATTGCCAGTGAGAAAGTGCATGTCCTCATGATTATTGCACCTCAAATAAGACAGGAGGTGACAGACTATCCATCTGATCTTCGCCATCCCCAGTTGTCTCCTACCCAGTTGTCCGATCTAACACAATGTCTACTCATTCCAAAATCAAAGTCAAGGATCATGCCTATTATTTTCCATTGAACGATCCAGGGATCCCAAATGCCGAGGAATTACAGTGGTTCAAGTCACGGAGCTCGGGGAAGAAGAAGGTGTACTGCAAGAAATGTTTTGATCACAATTTGGATGTTCTGAAAGCAGAGGAGAAGCCTTGCATAGTGTCGATACCGTCTGCCTGCTCGACGTGACTTTCCCCGATTCACCCTCCCGCTGGACCGCTTCCAATTGTTTCTGTACGTTGTCAGGGTATTATTCTCCCAGAAATACTGTAGTGTACATAGTAAAATCTCCTGAGCGGGTGAGGTGTACGATATGTGCCTGCCCTGCCCGTGGCCAAACCTCTACATTCGGAAGTGCGAGACCATGTAGACAGGCCAACAGTAACCAATCACCTGTTGGTTCGGACGAGAGACTCTTTACGATTATGGCTGTGGTGACCAACCACTAGCTCGTTCGAACTCGGGCTCCTCGCCCATCTCCCTGTGTGACCTCCGGCCTTCCGGCTGCGCCTGTGTCCGCTTTTGATTCCGGCATGGCAGCCGACTTTCTCTGGATTTTGTCCGCTCCGCTTCCATCCTTTATAGGGATGCTCCGGGGTCCTGCATAATCTTAGCACCTTGCGCGTTTCGCGGGGAAAACAAACACTTCGCAAGGAACACCATGTGGGGTTTGAGCCGAATACCATAACAAGCTCCATGATGTGACAATGACAAAATAGAGCCGCACTTTCCGCGGTCTGGTGCTTTCTGTGTATCTTCGGAACCCGTTCGTGGTCAGTACGCGGCGTGGAGTGAATATGTCGCAGTTAGAAAGGGGGTGATCAGAGCGATACTTTCTCGAAAAAGCAGCAACAGGTAGTTATCAGATGGACGCTAATGTTTCCAGATTTTTTGACAAATGATATCATTAAAGAAGCGCACGACTGGAAAAATAGTGACGTGCCTTTGCCGCGTTTTTTCACACGTACTTTTTCTGCTGTTTCGCATTTGTTGGAATTGGGGTGACGTCTGCTATATACGCCTATATAACGCGGCGGTACCACAATTACCATAAACTACAGTTGTCAACACCCGCATCGCATCTCATTCAGGGTCCCGGAGCCTGGGATTCCGTGGAGCCCCAAGAAATTGAGCATATTGGGGGTACATATATATATGAAGAGCGTAAATCGCGACTGCAAGGGTGAAGTCGGCAACGACACGCCAGGATCATTGAATTGAAGGCTATGTTGGGGCATGCCAATGAAGTCGTAGCAACTACATCGCAGTGTGAGGGCAAGTGAAAAATGTGGCAGTGTATGCTAGTGTATGTAGGGCGTTGCAGGCAGTGATGGGAATATGAATCAGCCATTGATGGCGCCGAGCGCGACTCCTTATATCATCAGCGCGCATCATCTCTTCATCTTTAACGTTCAACCTCTACTAGCCTCTGCTACTTGATATATGAGTTTCTTCAAAGAGATCAAAGACGCCTACAAGCAGACGAAGCAAGCAATGCAGCAGCCGCAGGGTTACAGAGACAATGTCACACCTCCGTAGGTTTCATCACCGTTCTCAGAAACCCCATTCTATTAACCACTCGTCATATAGGTTTCCTCAAGCTCCTGGAGCACATGGGTACGCGTTTCCAAGACTTTCTTCGATCAGTACTCATTCCTTCTGTCCAGTGGTTACCCTCCGCCCTCGGGACCGCCTCCTCAGAATTCCGGCTTTCATTCCGGCTATAGCCCTGGTTATGCTCCGTCCTATGGTCCTCCTCCTGGCGGGTGCGTGGCGCAATACTTAGGTTCATCGATCTCACCGCTCAAGGTTTCTCTTCAGCTACCCACCACCTCCCGGTCCTCCTCCTCCGCAACAGGGGTAAGTACATCCGACACACGCTCTGCTTAACTTAATCCCGAACCGATCGCAGGTACGGTTTCCCAACACCTCCCGCTGGCTTCAACTCTCCGGGATACAGCCCGCCACCAGGTCCTCCACCCTCCGGGTATGAACTCCATACGCTCGCCGATATTGATGCCACATTGACATCCTCATCCCTCATCCCTCAGGTTCCCACATCCATCACCCCAGCCTCCCTCTGGTAACCAAGGCGGCGGGTATCCTGGTCAACAATGGCATCAACAACACAACACGAACCAAGGCGGGTATCCTGGGCAGCAGTATCAGCAGCAGCAGAAGCCACAGCCGAGCCAGCAGACTGGAGGTTATGGAGGACATCCTGGTGCTAATCAATACCATCCTCGTATGTATCACGAAATCAGGTTTCTGCGTGTTCATTGAAAACGTAACCAGATGGTCCTCCTCCACGGCCTCCTACCACGGTTCAGAACTATGGTCCCCACATCCAAGGACCCGATAACCGCGACAGCCAACCCTTCTTCCAATACTCGCAATGTAATGGAAAGAAAAAGGCCCTTTGTATCGGTATCAACTATTTTGGTCAGAATGGTGAACTGAAAGGCTGTATCAACGACGCGCGTAATATTCAGCGTTTCCTTGGCAGTGAGTGCGCCTCCATTCATCCTGTTCTGCAACAGGTGCTAATACTGAGCACAGAACACTTCGGTTACAAGCCTGAAGATATCGTCATGCTCACGGACGATGCCCAAAACCCTCGCATGAGACCGACAAGGGAAAACATTGTATGTATCTGTCGTATGGGGTTCAAACGCTACGTCTGAACGCATATATCCAGATCCAAGCCATGCATTGGTTAGTTAAAGGAGCTGCGCCTAACGATTCCTTGTTCTTCCATTGTAAGTCGCTATCAGTTTGGGGTACTCTGCATTACCTCATAATCGGCTAGATTCCGGTCATGGTGGACAGACAAAAGACTTAGATGGAGATGAAGCGGACGGCTATGATGAAGGTGATTTGCTAACTTACCCCGTGCGGTCCCTACTAACCTGTTTGTCTAGTTATCTATCCGGTATGGGAGATCCCAGTTGTTTCAAATGATCACTTCTGACCCTTAGCTTTAGGTGGACTATCAAAAGAACGGCCACATCGTAGATGACGTATGTGACCTCTTTCTATCGTACATGTCTCACCTATCTCACTCTACACCAGGAAATGCACGAAATCATGGTCAAACCTCTCCCTGCAGGATGCCGCCTTACCGCCATCTTTGACTCGTGCCACTCCGGCTCGGCTCTCGATCTCCCTTACATCGTAAGTGCCTTCTCATTTCCCTCCAGAATCAATCCTAACCTTATTCCAACCCAGTACTCCACCGAAGGCAAAATCAAAGAACCTAACCTCGCAGCCGAAGCTGGCCAAGGTCTTCTGTCCGCCGTCAGCTCCTATGCCAGGGGTGACATGGGCGGAGTTTTGAAGTCTGCCATGGGCCTCGTCAAGGTTGCGTCTGGCAACACTGCCAAAGCAGACAAATATGCCAAAGCTACCAGGACTAGTCCCGCTGATGTCGTACGTATCCTAGCACGTACCACTCTTTTCGATATCTCATGAAGCCTTGTAGATTTCTTGGAGTGGCTGTAAAGACTCTCAGACTAGTGCTGATACCGCTGAAGCTGGTCAAGCCACAGGAGCTATGAGCTACGCTTTCATGACTGTCTTAGGTGAGTTCGTTTCGACAGTTTCTCGAGTGTGCGTACGCGTTGCTCACAAAATATGTCTCAGACGCCAACCCTCAACAGAGCTTCCAGGAGTTGCTTGTCAACATTCGCGAGATTTTGAGGGCCAAGTACAGTCAGAAGCCACAGCTCTCGAGTTCCCACCCGATGGTGCGTCTACCTTTGATTTCTTTGACATGAGATTGATGTCATTTCCAGGATACCAATATCATGTTTATCTGCTGATCTACCTATGTTTACTCGTCCTGTGTCCTTATTGTTGTCGCGAATACCTCAATCCTAGGTTGAAAGCTGGAAAGTGGCTAATGATTATGTTTACTGTACATACATGTCATCAAACGAATTACAATGAAGATACGATGATTACTTCTGGGTAAATTATAATCTAATAATGAACCAGAAGATTAAGGGTCCGTGCGCGTGAGGGATTAAAGATACATAATAATGCAATGGAACCAGATTATCCCGAATCCAAAAGAGTGATAGGTGGGGTAGAAAAACCACTATGAACACGAAACTCGAACGATCTTCGCCGTGGTGTGTTCGCCAAACTTGATAGTTTTCGCTTTCTTAAGCGAGGCATCGCCAGCTCCGTCCACATCAGCCTCTTCGTGCTCAAGGTCTTCCAGCACCTCGTCAGTTTCAAGCCAACGCTCCAGCAAGGGCTCGTCATCATCATCATCGTTGTCGTTATCGTCTTCCCAAACTTCTTGGGGCAACGGATTAGGGCCAATAATCATTGCACTCAGTTTTCTACCGTATACCTGAGAGGCCAGTCAGCGACGAGTACTTTCGAAAGCTTTTTCAACGGAGCAGACGTACGCAGCCAGAATCCAGGCCAAAGGTCCAACGTCCAATATCCAGCCCACGCGCTGCAGCATGACCATAAATTACACTTGCGGGGTAGCAAGGCAACGATTTCTTTCCGGAAGAGATATCCGGAGCATCAAGGGGAAGGTGCTGCTCTTCTTGAGTGTGAAAAACTCCGAGTCCTTGGTCGAACCCGTTGCACATGGACATCTGATCATTCCAATATTTTGCCCACGAAGTTTTCTTTGTTCTCCTAAAGATATACTTGAGAAACGGATGGGAATCAATGCTAGCGATGGGCGAAACGAACCTGGAGATTTTCTTCTTCTTGGTGATACTTCGCATGTTGAGGTTGACCCAGGGATCAGTATTTTGCGGCACTCGTTGTAGAACAGCAAGCTCTTGTAAATTCCGCAAGTTTTCTATTTTGTTTGAGCTGTGCGGCGGAGAGTACGCAGGGGTACGAGGAACTCGAGCGAGAGGTTGGCGTCGATGGTCATCATAATCATAACGGATGTCGAATGGAAGGAGCCCTGCGTGGACGATGAAAGTGTGTGCCGATGGGATATGTATCTTGAGGGGCAAAGACAGGAGATACGAGTATTGGGCTTCCGTCAGTTGCTCCGCGATCCGGTAGTGGTCCCCAAAAGGAATCCAGTCCTTCGGGACGTAGCTCCACCATTTTGCGTCCTTTCCGCGACTTTCCTTGCGCTGCTCCTTAACCCAGGATTTGAGACTTTGACCCCTTGCGCGGCCTGCAAGCCATTTTGAACGTAGATCAGAAAGCCATTCCTTGCCACCCGGAAGAGTAGTGAACCAGTCCATCCAACCTCTCCATTCGATGATCTCCTGGTCGTGGTTGCCCCGCACTCCGATGACATTGTGCGAGGTCAAGAAGTCAATGACCGCGATCGAGCCATTGTGGGGCCCCCTCGTCAGTACATCACCAACATGTATGAGGACGTCGCTTTGGGAATTATACCCGACTCTTTCCAGTAGTTTCCTTGATTGAAATACATTGTCAGTAAAATGAAGATGGTTAAAAATAGATACATACTCGAATGGTTTATTCATACCATGAATATCTCCAACGATGATGACACGCCTATTGGGGTCATCTATGACGGGTGATGTCAAGAGTGAGTACGCATATGCAGAACGGAATAGGACTATACCGGTGGGAAACTCGTCGGATGCGAGGGTGTGTATGTGATGGTAGCGTTCGAAGTCGGGATGTTCTGGCGGAGGTTAACTGGGCCCTGAAGAGCAGCTATAATAGGCACGCACTGAGTAAGGCACCCGTGAGTGGTCTCCAGGAATGGCGAGGAGCATCCGAGGCGGATTGGAGGACGAGGACAACAAGAGAAACAACGGTGATGGCGAGAAATGCTAGGTACGTGCGGGGCGGGGGCATTGGGAACAAGGAGGTGCACAATAAGCTTGGGCGAAAGAGAGAGCAGGCATCATTATATGCGTCAAAACCACTGCTGCTAAGGTCTCTGGAGCTTGAGCTCCAAGTCACGTGACGTCGGTAATTTAATGTATTAACATGAATCATTACACATGTTGCCCTATCTCATGCTCCCCGCGCGGCGCGCTCCCGGCGTCGATCTACCTCCGTGATATCCTCGTTGTCCTCCGCACCTGGTCCGTACCACTTCCAAGCATTATGCTCGATAAAGTTTCCAAAGTCCCACGGCGAAGCTTCTAGCATCGTCAAATCCAAAAACACATATGTTTCGGCGTCAATCGCAGGTGGTATCTTTGACTCCTCTGGCAGTGGCGGTGGGTGTACTGGAGCCAATTTTTTAAACTCCGCAGAATGGGATGTCAGGCTCGCGAATGAACCAAGGGGATACACCCTGACCGCCTCCCTTGTGTACTCCTGTGCAATGGAAGATGTCAACCAAGCATTAATTCCCGTCATTGGTCCTTCCCTGCTCACCGGGCCCTCGAAGAAATCCAACAGCCGTATATCTGACCTTGTCAGCCCAGTTACAAGTGTCCCTCTTACACATCTGTCTTCCCTTGACAAGTCTTCCCGTCCTTGGAACAATGTGGCACAGCTACGGGCGAATGGCACAACTCCGGGGTAGTCTGCTCCCTATTCGCACCAGTTAGCCGGTCCTCTTCTCTCATGATTCGCACAGACAAGTACTCGCCTTGACTTTATGCCTTGTGTACTCCTTGCAATTCAATATTCAGTATTGCCGCTGCGTTGAGCGTTGCACCGAATTGAGCACATTGCATTGAATTGACTCACCATCAGAACGGCTGGGCAGATCGCCAAGTGCGCGCCATCGTTCCCGATTACTCGCTTGAGTATCCTGGGATGCATTAATGTTCCATAAAAGAACCCTTTCATTGTCTGTGCAGTCTCCGGCATCCTGGATCGAGTTGTCAATGGTACTGCAAGCGATAAGGTGAAAATCCCTCCTAGCCTTCCCTCTTACCTGGGGCGGATCATCGGGCCGCATTCGTGGGTGAGAAGATAAGGCCAGGTTACATTCTGGAAATAGATCCAGAGGAAATAGCCCTGGATTCTATATTAATCGATAATAATTACATTATCCATATAATTCCTACCTGCCGGATGTCATGCTGTCATGAAAGCTCAACCAACGAGGGCAGACACGCCGACACAATACTCATTCCAATGCTCGCTGCCTCGCTGCCTCGAGCATTCCGATGGCTGGTATGTTCATACGTGCGCGGCATGGGGCGCAAATAACAACAGTATAGAAGAATGAGCCAAAGACTTAAAAGACAGAGACGACACTAGCAGATTCAGAAAGGAAAATCACAGGGAGCCGGCGATGAGTGAGCACCGGCAGCTCAGAGATGGTCCTTGACTTTGACTGCTTTCTGAAAGAAACGTCAGGAGGTGTTCGATAGCTTTGGTTGAGAGGACACACCGCACGAGCCCTCTTCCCAAAGAAGAAATCCATGATTCGTCTTCCGAGAGGGATCTTCAGTTTCTTCACCTCCTCAAACGTTTTCTGAAACTCTTTTTCGATTCTCTGGTACTCCTTCCTTAACTCCTTCGTCAACGCTGGGTCATTCGACTTCTCCACCTGGGCGAGCAGCGATTTCAACGTTTCCCTCTGGTCATCAAGAGCTTTCTGGAGCGTCGTGTACAGCGTCTTTCCAGCCTGCGTTTCATTGAGCTTCTTCTCGAGCTCCACCAACTCTTCTTGCAACAAAACTGCCTCTCTCTCGTCTTTCCGCTGGATCAACTGCTCGACGATTCGCCATGCTTCTGTTTCTTGTGCATCCATTAATCGATCGACTTGCGAGCCTCTCTCGATAAGTGGCTTCCAAAACTTGGACCTGAGTTCTTCCTCTCTGGCAACACCAACCTCGGGCTTGACCTTCTGCCATATATTCGACACGAGAATGACCTGATTCATCGCAACGTCACCGCATAGCTCTCCGAACATCCTGAGGTTCTTGAGCGGAGTACCGGCCATCCGATTGTCGGTGATGCGGTGGAGATAGATGAGTCCGTTGAGCTTCACATCCCTCTCGTACCTACGCGCGTCGGTTAGTAGTCGAGTTGCAGACTTGCTGCGACTTACGTCTTCTGCAACCAATCACCGATCATTGTCAAGATTTCCATGTCGGATCTGATAGTATCATCGAAACCGGGGGTGTCGACGAGGACTATTCGGTCCCCGTAACGCTGATGTAGAACACGAGTAGCCTGAATCTGGCTAGTTACAGACTTGAGCCCACTTCCGGCGCGCTGGGTGCGCCAACCGAGTTGGCCAGTGAGAAGGTCGACGAACTGAGAGGGAGCAGTGAGCGTTGCCTAACACCAGAGACTGAAGAAGCATTCTCACAAAACTCTTTCCCGACCCAGTAGGTCCCATGAATCTACAGAAACTAATGTCAGCCACTCCCAGAGAAATCATTAGGAATGTTCGTACGCAATAATGATGTCATCATTTCGGAGTGCTTTGATTGCGTGGGTAGTTTCTGTCGTAGGGGGAGCCCAGGCGGGGGAAGGTCGAACAGGTGGATTGTCGCTCGATTTGGAAGTAGAAGAACCAGTGTGTGTTGTAATGATGGCGTCACCTCGGGCTCCGTCGTCTGAGTTGATGGCGTCCCAGGCTGCCTTGATCGCACTCATTGTTCCCGTTAACGAGGACGCCCAGACAGACGGAGATCGAACAGGTCGTTTACGTTGGATATGCTCAGGGATGATGTCGTTGGAATCGGGCAGCACCTTCGTAAAATGATCGTGAATATCCTGAAGGGTTGGTCTGTCTTGTGGTTTATAACTCCAACAACGTTTCATCAAACCCCATATTTGGTCGCCAATTTCATCCCAGTCGTCGTGACCCGGTCCCGGTCGCTGAGGTATTTTCCTTTTAACCAGAGCCTGTATCACTTGAGCTTCTATCGTGTACTGGTGAAACGGAACCCTGCGTGAAAGGACCTTCGGAATTGTCACTTAGTCGGCATTTAAGGAGTCAGCGGGATCTTGGTACCTCGTAGCATAGACAAGCAAATGACCAGACGTCTGATTGTTTTGTTGGCCGGATAGGCTCCGCGGCATTTACAACTTCCGGCGCTGTCCAAGCCACAGTTTTACCAATGAGCGATGTAGTATGCTTTTTCCCTGCAGTGGCCGTTGTGATATGCGATATCCCAAAGTCCATAATTAGTGCCCGCCCTTCATCCGAGATCAGCACATTTTCCTACAAACGAGCCGTTGAATCGATGGCTGAAGCACGAAGAATTTGTACGCACGCCTTTGAGATCACCATGCACGATATGCAATCCATGTAGGTATAGCAGGCCATTAATAACGCCAGAGATCTGAAGGGTGGCGTATGTCAGAATCATGAATAATAGCGGTATAGGTTAATCTCACCAAAGGCATTCGAGACGCTTGTGGCAGATCCTTTGCATACTCAGTAAGGGTTCCATTTTTCATCCATGGAGAAACAAGGCAGATCTTCGAGCCCTCGCTGCTGTGGTATACTCCATACAAGGACAAAACGTTGGAATGCGACAAATGAGCCCAAAGCATTAACTCTTTGATATATGCCTGCAAACATACCTTGTTAGACATGTAGTGGAGCGAAGTAGTGGGACTTACGCTTAGGAGTTTGTCGTTTTTGACAACCTTAACACATACAGCCCTATTCTGGTGCTGTCCCTTGTACACATATGCGAAGCCCCCTCCTTCTATCGTGTTAGGGTCATATTCTACGCCTTTGAGTATGTAGCGCTGAGGATAAACTTGGAAGCGTGTTGCGAGCTTGCAAAGCACAACCAGGATGCGGTTTCCTTCATCTCTTGCCAGAATGCCTTCTTCTTGGCTGAGGACCTTGAGTAGCGGTAGTTCAGAAATAGCAAAACAAGCGCACAGCTGTCTGAGGACGTACTGCGCTCAGAACGTCTGCCAAGTCTTGAGCGTCTTCGGGTTTTATCCCATCCGCTAGCTCAGACACTTCCCGATGATGAATGCCTTTTATTCTTGACACCAGGGGGCGCAAGCGATCGTAAATATCGGTACCGCCTGAAGGCTGTGAATCATCTGACGGTTGAGTGGAGACAGGTGATTCGGCTCGAGCGGGATGGGCGACGGGTGGGAGAGATTCTCGTTTGGGCTCAGGCTCAGGCTGTTTGAAGCGTAGTTGTGGGACAGACAGTCGGTCAGATTCCAGCGGCCACTTTGACCTTTTCTTCGTTCAGTGAACGTTATACACAAAATCATAACGAGCCTACTGATCTGCCGCCATCTTTCCATGAGATTTTGGCTCCAAGCTGTTGCCCCCGGTGTCCGGTCCTGGTGAAGTAGCATCATTTGATCTAAAAGGTTTAAGGCTGGGACAGATTTCCCTGAGATGAGAGGGCAGACCTTTGAGCCTGATCGCTGGAGTTGAAGTGAACACGTTTCCTTGCTGCTCCCACAGTATCTGCCTGATATGGGGAAGCGAGAAACGTCTCGGAGTGTCTTTCCATAGAATTAGAGGTGGGTGTTAAGCAGGAATGTGAGTTTAGGTCGTCGGCGAGGCTTGTGTCAGCTTCGAACTGGTTAAGTACTTTGAGTGATCGCATTTAACGCCCCAACATTTGGGGCCTCGTCTAGTGAACTCATTCAGCGTTATCCCAGTGCGGTATTGATCATTGAATATGTGAGGTCGGAGTGTTCGAGTCGCCCGCTTTGATCTTCCAAGGATCGTCTATCTCCAATTTGTCCATTCTTGCCCCCCCCCCTTGATACATGCGTCCGTCATCCGCGCGGTCGGTGTGAGAACTAATAGCAGAAAGTTTCTTTTCACGATAGCAAGTAAGGACTGCTTTTTCAAGTCCAGAGCCAGCCGTATTTTCCCCCTGAACTCATAGGCAGGAATTACTCCCCTGGATTGCAGTTTTATCGACAACATAGAATTAGTAGATAGTATGACCGCGAATCATGATTTACATTGAATCACCGGTCGGTGCGGCCATACACGTCCCCCAGCGGTTTAATGCGACCCTGCTTCCTTCATGCTGGCTCTCAGCCACTTCATGAACCCTGAGATCACGGCCCTGTACTCTTAACTGAGGCAGAGTCCCCATGCGACTTTATCATCAATGATGACTGCCTTCACCCGATCGATGTTACAGGACGCGCCCGGCAAAGAACTTTGAATTCAATTTGTCACTGTGAAGAACCTGTATCACTCAAGCGTTTTTGGCCCGTCTAGCGAGTTCATCCGCGCCACCCTAGAGCGTTATTAATCATTGAATAGGCGAAATTGAAGTATTCGAATTGTTCGTTTTGATCTTCCAAGGATCGTCTTTCGCCAATTTGTCCATTTTTGTCCTCCTGGCGTATGCGTCCGTCATCCACATGGTCGGTGTGGGAACTGACAGCAGAAAGTAAAGTCTCGTTCACCATAGCAAGTAGGGACGGATTTTCGAAGTCTAGAGCCAGCCGAACTTTCCCCCTGAATCCACACAAAGGAATCACTTTCCTGGGTTGTAAGTTTATCGACAACACAAAGTTAGTAGATAGTATAACCCCAAAATCAGGATATACATTGATTCACCGATGAGTGCGGCCATACATGACCCAGCCCAACCGTTTAAACCAAGCCTGCTTCCCTCATGCAGGCTCTCAGCCACTTCACGAGCCCTGAGATCGCAACCTTGAACTCCAACTGAGGCAAAGACCCCCATGCGACTTTACAACTGCCTTGACCTTAGCCTCCAAGATTTCGGACCCATCACATACCACCTCATCAATACATCCCACAAAGTCCCGATCAAACACGGCAAAGTCTGCCCTCTTCCCTACCTCGAGGGAGCCAATCTCATGTTCCTGGAACGAGGCATAGGCCGCATCCAGGGTCATTCCTTTCAGCGCTTCTCTCCTCGTAAGCCGTTCTTTTGGGTACCTGTAAACAGGAATGAGGTATGCATCATTTGCGCCACCAAGGTTCTATACAGCAGATGACTTACCACCCTGAAGAGCCATGAGGAGAAGTTTCGTCTACTGCGAGGCGTTTGACAGCAGCATAGAAACCTAAGGGTCTGTTCGGATGTGATAATAAGCGCTGTATTATCCGTATTCTGATTTTGATGATTGTTTGCACGATGCCCAATACTGTAAACGCCATAATTATAACAACACGGGGGGGGGCACCATGACATTACAACAGGGTCCCAGAGCTAACAACATGCTGCAGAAATGGCATGACATAGACAACAGGCATGGTGATAAGCAGTTAGATTTGCTTGAAATTATAGTTGTTCCATAGACTATGGCTCAGCCACTGTTTCTTTTCCATGATGCCACCCCGTATTACTGATTTTTCAAAGAAATTCAAACATCTTGTATCATTTAACCCCAGAAAATGTGATTTTTTTGTGTGTGTGACACTTTCCCCCTGAACTAACAACACTGGAGTTTTGTGACGTGATTTTGACAACACAACACTGGACCGTGATGTGACATGTTATAATTGTGGCATTTACAGTACTATGGATCACGCCCTGGTTTGCTAAGACCCCCGGTTTGCTGCCTCGAGAATATCTCGCTTCTCATTGAACCTATGCACCTCAAACTTTATATATCACTTTTTAACAGTAGTCATCACACATTCTAGGTTGTTTGAAGCTTATATCTTGAGTGGATAAAAAGTTGAGTTTTTCACTGCTTGTCATGCTCTGTCAGACAATGCCAAGTTGGAGTACAAATAAAGTGATTGCATCAATCACATGTTTTAATGTCATTTGCCCTAACAAAGTCTTAGGGCTTGTGCTCATGTCTCCATGATCTGCCCTTGCCAGTCTGTGCCACTCCTACATATGCCAACAGAGCTTTGAAGAAACATGGGTATGAAGACCTGGAATATGAAGAAAGAATAAACAGGCCATCAAGGTACTGAACAGGCATGCCTATCACATGGTCACTGCTGCTGCCAAAGCCTTCAATGTGCATGTACACTTCATTTCTCAGTATACCATAAGAACTAACAATAATAAAGGTAAGTTCATGGACACTTTGTGACCATTACCACTATTACCTTCCAAGCCTAATTCTCACATTCCTGGACCTTTGTGGACCACAGGTGGCCACTGTGTTGAGGCCTTAGCTTCAACTTATGTGTTGCACCCCTCTGATACCATGATGGCCTCACTTGGCCAACTATGGACATGAGTGGATGAGCAGACAGGTAACAGACAAAGACAAGATGAGCCTGGACCAAGAAGCAGACTCATAGTAGAGGATGAGAGGTACAGGAGCAAGATCTAAGTTGATATTCTGACTGAGGAGTACAAATAGTTGTAGAACTACTTATATACTACTAGTCAGGATAAAGTCTGGAATGTAAGAGTTAAGTGAGAACAATAGTAACTACCCCAAGGAGAATACAAGAACAGGTGGAGCTGATAATGGTGGTGAAGTTACTAGAATAAGGAGTCCATCCACAAAGCATCCAGATGTCCAAAGGACAGGGGCAGAAGTAAAACATCAGATAATGGAGAAAACAAGATAAGTGGAAGATAATCAAGGATAATGGGAAGAGCTACAGATAAACAAGATAATCAGATAAAGAATTCTGATAAGTAAAATGATGAAAGGAACAGGGATGGAGAAAAGTATTTACAAAGAGAAAAGTCCAATGGAAACAGAAGAAAGGTTAAAACTGAATATGATCTGCAGAATCCAGGTTTGTAACCATGACTCTGAGAGCCTAATGGACGTCTGGTGAAGTCCATAACAGTATTCCCCCCTTAGGGCCAAGCCTCTGAGGCCCAAGACTGGACTGGACACCTGCCCTCAACTCTCTCTGCTGGCTATAAAATGAATGCCTTCAGATAGTGAGCTTCATTCCTCAAAAACTTGCCAAGATGTCCTCTCAAGGCAACTAGACCCCAAATGCCAACCCCTCCTTTAACTCCAAGATGATGGCTGCCTTTTCTGCCTTCTACCATCATTGGTAGAAGGACAAGAGAAGACTGTCCATGAAAAATTGTGTCACCACTGCCAGTGGATAGGGGCCAAGTGCAAGCCCCATGAAAGTAAGTCACCTTATCCTTCTTAAAACCATGCTGAGACTCTTTGTAGAGGACAGAATCAACTCCTGTGCCTGGTGCTATCAGAAGAAGGCTCAGTGTGAGCCATACCTCACAGAGGAGACAGTGGACTGGGAGAATCCTCCTCCTGTCTGTCCCCTTCCTCATGTCCTCAATCCTTTTACAAGGGATGGCAAGGACATCACTGAATTGGAAGTGGGAATCATCAGGGCCCTCCAAGGTGTGGTAAGTGCCTATGTGGATGATGGGGTTGGTGGTAAGCTAACCCAAGAATATGGTAGGTACCATGACATGGCCTGTTGAGCAAGAAGTGGGTCACCTTGTTCACTGATCTGACTGAGACCCCAATAGAAGCTGTCCATGCTCTAATGGCAGAGATCACTGTGCTCTGGAGGGTGCAGGAAGAGAACAATGCTCTCCTGAGGAGGGCTTTTGGAATCTTGGAGGGGGACATACTACAGGCATGGAGAGAGAGGGCAGATGAGAGCAATGAGTCAGGCAATTCAGAGGAGGAGGAACTAGAGGAAGCAGACAGAGACATTCAGGACATAGACATGGAGGATGGAGCAGAGATGGTGTTGGCAGAACCAGAGAGCAGATTGGAAGGAAAGGAGAAAGGGGAAAAGGAAATGGAGGAGAACAAGGATGAGGGAGGCAGACTGGAGGAAATAGGAGAGGAAGATGAGGAGAGTGGATCCAAGGGCAGAGACTCAGATGAGTAGCAGGTCTGCATCTCTTAAAATGTATATAAAATTTTTTGAACATTGTAAATCAAAATCTTGTGCACCACTACAGAGAACATGATAAGAAAGTAAGAAAGATCAGAATAAGAAAAGATCAGAAAGTCAGAGGCAAGAAATAAGACTATGATAAGGAGAACATAAGGAAATCAGAGAGAAGACAGAGGACCAGGTTTGTCAGGATAGCTGGTGTGGAAGTCAGCTACCAACTCTTGCATGTGTTCAAGTTCCCTAGCTGTTAACCAACTAAATTCTTCATCTATACCTTCATAACTGGCCCAAATGACTTTGTACAGGAGTGGACATGTCTGGTGGTGCCAGTCAATCCTGGAGTCCACAATTCACTTGATCTCATATTTGGGCTCACCATCAATGATGACTGGAGGTGGAGGCAGAGGAATGTAGTTAGGAATGGTGTTGAGAGTAGAAGGCTTGAGCATGGAAACATGGAAGACAGGATGAACCACATGCATAGAGTCAGGAAGTCAGAGAGTAAAGGAATGGGAACTGGCTTGAGCAATGATCTTGTATGGACCTAAGAGCTTCTCAGATAATTTCTTTGAAGGTCTTGTAGTCTGGAAGAACTGGACTTTGGTGAAGACTTTGTTGCCAACCTTGAAGTCAGGAGTGGAGAGACAGCAGGTGTCAGCAGACACCTGGTAATGCTCCTGGGCTTGGGCAATTTCAGTCTTGAGAGCAGAGTGTAAATTGTCAAGGTCAACTGTAAAATATCAGGCCCAGGCAGATGCAAGATTGCATTCAGGATAGACAGAGATGGCAGGGTGATAACCCTTGTTAGCAAAGAATGGAGAGACACCAGTAGTAGCATTAGGGGCATTGTTGTAGGTGAACTCTGTGATGGGAAGTAAGTCAGCCCAATTGTCCTGCTGATAATTGCAATATACTCAGATGTATTGTTTGAGTGTCTGGTTAGTCCACTCAGTCTTTCCATTGCCTACCAGATGACATCTAGATGTGAAGTGCAGCTTCATATCCAGAGCCTTGCCCAAGGACCAGAAAAAGTGTGAGATGAATTCAGAGCTGCAACTGGATGTGACATGAGAGGAAACACTGTGTTTTGAAAATACATGGAGGACAAATAGGCAGGTGAGTTCAGTGGAGGTAATGATGTCATGAGTCAGAATGAAGATACTTTGCTTAGTGAGTCAGTCAACAATTACAAGGATGGTGTCAAAGCTGGAGGACTTGGGGAGCTTCTCAATGAAGTCCATGGAGATGGAGTGCCAAGGGTGATCTGGGATAGGGAGTTGCTTGAGGTTTCCATACAGCCAATGACACTGTGACTTGCTCCACATACAGGTTACACAGCTTTTGCAGAAGTC
>JAEUWS010000298.1:0-48885 GCA_018524945.1 Podaxis sp. C-F-92630
ACAGTCTCCGCGCTCTCAATGGTCGACGAAGGTAGCATCGCAAATTTAGAAGGGGATATCTGGGGTATGGGATGCAACGCCCTTTTCGGGCGTAGCCGAGGACTTCCAGAGTCGTTGAAGGGAAGAGGTGAAGTGATGATGTCGGCATCGGGTATATTCTTCTTCGATCCTGGTGTTCGTGGTTTCATCTTTGATACGACAGAGTTCCTCGACGGCGATCTCGCAAGATGGAGATCTCGACGCTGAGAATCCTGAGATTCTTCAGCCTCGGTTTCTGGCACAATTTCTGGAGATTTGCCTTTCGAGATTGGTGGAGAGGGCGGTGGAGAAGGAGAAGGAGAAGATGAAGGCGGTTGAAAAAAGATTGTGGGCTTCGTCGAGGCTTTAGGTGGAGGAGGCGGAGGTCTACTTGGTGGTTGAGGTTCTCGGAGGGAATGGTCGGCGTACTCAAGTGCACTGTCGTAGTCATCATCCTTTTGTGAAACCGAGTGATTGGTATTAGCGGAACCATTGTGTAACGCTCCCTTGTCTGTGGGTTTGGGTGAAGTGATTGTCGAAAGAGATGGGGGAGGCGGGGGAGATGGGGTAGGCGAAGAAGAGTTGGCAACCGGTAGTGAAGGGGATATTCGTGTAGGAATAGGAGGGGAGGAAGCTAGTAAAGGAGGTAGGGAGGAGGAGGAAGAAGAGGAGGGGGAAGCTTGCCGTTTGGTTATTCTGTTAGATGTCGAGGAGCGTGGATTCGACACCCGTTTCGAATCGGGGCGGGAACGTGTGGAAGCAGGGTTCGGTCGCGCGGGCTGACGTTTAGGAGGCGGAGGTAGGGACTCGTCTGAAGACTCGGAATCTGCTGGCCTCGTCTTTTTGGAAGCACCATTCCGCGACTTGCTTGATCGTCGTATTGTCGCCACATCCTCTTCGTCCTCGGACTGGCGTTGAGCGGCTCTTTTCGAGCCCGCGTACGAGGTACTTCTTGAAGTTGGGGGTGTTAGCTTCGTTATTATATCTGTTTTCCTCCGAGCTGGCTCTGTGTTCTTCCGAGGTGCGATCTTGGATGTTTCCTTTTTAGGAGCTTCAGGTCGAGGAGGTTCTTCATCCGAGTCAGAGTTGTTCAACACGACTGTAGTTTTGGCCGGTTGCTTGTGGAATCCCTTGTGGTGGCCAGGGGATGCGGAACTCTGCTTGCCGTCACTGGATTCCTCTTCTTCTTGTCGCAAAACCTCCGGCTTTGACTGCTTCGTTTCGACATTGAGCGCAGATGCGGGTTCAACTGTTGACGATGCTTCTGATACAATTTTTCGTTTCTTCTTTGGACGGGTTGATGATACAAGTTCTGGCGAAGTATCTCGCGAAGTATCGGACTCGATACTTTGGATGCGTTCATCGATCTTTCGTTTTGTCCCTGCAGCGACAGGCTTTGGCTTCGATGATCGCGAGGTGGTAGTGCGCGTTATCGTGGCAGAAGATCCGGCAGACGCCTTGGAGGAGGTCGACGCGCGACTCTGGACGGCTGCTGGACGTGTTCATGAACGAATCTGTGCTATATGACGGACACGTACGTTTCCGCCGCGAACTTGTTTTCTTCCTTTTCTCCACCTTCTTGCGTTTCCAAGCAAGGACGAGGGGATCCGTGCAGTCCTCCTTGGGTACCCAATCGAGCGGCCATGGTTCCTTGGTCTCGGGGTTGATTCCTGCCCATCGTACTTTGTATTGGTTCTTTCTCTCAGCTACGATTTCAACCACTTCCCAGAGAGTTTCGCCATCATCCTCGCGTTCGACGAAGCGCGTTTCGAGGGAAGATACCTCGAGCTCGGAGGTGTCCTCGTGGTCGTTGTCTTTGGCCATTGGAGTCAAGCACACACACCCTAGGCCACGTTCCAAACACATCATATTACGTAAGCATTCTTGTGCTCAACCCGCGAACTTCTAAGTAGCAAGGACAACGTAGCCCCTCCCCGTCAAACTCACTAAGTATACTGTAACCTTGCAGTGTAACTCTGCCTAGCTGTTTACGTTGATGGATCTTATAACGGGTGCTTCAGGCAATAATGGCGGGCTTGATTCGCTGTCCTAAGTCTGGTAGTGATTGGACCTCCAACGATTTGGCTGCCTACATTAATGTTCGTCGCCAATCCGCCGAAGAGTTTTTTGGGTATCAACTGGATACAATTCCCGAAACTATTGATCCTGACTTTCTGACTGCTACTGTGCCCTACTGTGCCTCCCAACGACAACCTCTCTGATTCTACCTACCGGTTTCTTCAGTACATCCACCTCGCCACGAACACCAACTTTGGCCAGGAATCAGCCATCCATGACGCTGCCCGGGAACTGCTTCGCTTACTCGGTTTTGAAGAACGAGGGACCCTCCTGCGATCACGCTTCGCCATCCCCTTCATGGTCAGCAGGGATGATGGGCGCGTCGCACAAACCGACTTACGCCTAATACGGGGCAGCTCAACGATACCCCTTGCTCTCCAACAAGATAAAACAGCTGTCGGTAACAAGGATCCCGAGGCGCAGGGAATCGCTCAAAGAATCGCCGCATTTCAATACAATAACACCATTCAGGATCGGGCTGGCCTTGACAGACTCGAGTTCATGATAATTCCTGCTATCGCCACGATTGGTACCCGGCCTATCTTCTACGAGATTCTTGCCACTCGGGCCCATAGCGATGCCGCTGCCATGGCTCGGTACCCTGCCAAGCAGACCACAGTTTTCAAGTGTGTAGTTGCTCCCCGTTCCCACCGTCTTCACGAAGGAATCGAAATTCCAGAGTTTAGACAAGACATTTTAAAGTATTATGAGGCTTTCAGAAAGATGGCGAAGGGTTGTTGGGGAGGATATATTGTCTGATTTCGCCTGTAGCCCGTTGAGATCAAGCTTGTTAGGTTGTTTTTGCGTTATCATGTACGTATGTTACATTCAAGGAGACGATATGTCATTACTGCACGAGTATCATTGGAGATGAGCAACTGTGGATTTCCGGCAGGGATGATCCCCTAGGCAAGCCAATAGTATCCTCGAGCAGGATGGTCCTTGCTAAAAGACTAAAGATTAATTGTCAAGACATACTGAAATTCTTGTAGTGCCCTACTGACGAAGTCCCTGTCGATTAGTGGTCAAATCATCTCGTTGTGGTTGAGCTGCTCCGAGAAGCCGGAAGTTCGAATCCTCCCAGGGACAATATATTTTTTTCCGTAGCCCTTACTGAAGTATTTCAATATTGGCACAATGTTAGGCCCAATCGTAGTACAGGACATAGAAGCCTGCCGGGAGCATAGCTGAAGCCGTGACTGATATTGTCCTTGTCGATTAGTGGTCAAATCATCTCGTTGTGGCTACAAAACTGCTCCGAGAAGCCGGAAGTTCGAATCCTCCCTGGGACATCTCTGATTGTTTTTTGCGTGTGAAAGTTGACTTTTTGATACAAACCTTGAGTTGAGCGCCCAAAATATATCTCCTCGACGACCTGATGCATGTCTCTCTCATGGGTGCAACGGAAAACCAAGCTCGCTGCACTGCTCAAGAGCGAGGGAGACGAAGATGCAGACGGCATTGCACTCGACCGCCTCCTCCATGGCCAGAATGTTATTGGCAAGACATGTGAGTCTTTTCGCTGTAATTTCAAGCACTGTCTCACGAGAACCAGCCAAAACAATAGAAATCGACGCGTTACGCTTCCAGGATAAGGATCTTCCTCTTGTTGGAACCCTGGAATATGGACAATACGGCGTGGTAAGCGCATCTTGTCCTTCGAAAGGAATTTGCGATAACCATTGAGAAGATCGATGTGGTCACCTGTCGCCTCGATGGGCGCGCCTACGTCCGCAAATCAATAGAAAAACGTTTTGCTTTGCGAACGCGCGATGTATGTTTTTATGCTCAACATTTACCATCTCTATTGCTGACCTGAATGCAGCAATGCTTCCCGCAGTTTGAACGCGATATCCTGCTGCAAGCATTGAAAACAGAGTCCAGATGGGCACCTCATCTTCTCTGCGCATTCCAAACGCCAACTCATCTGAACCTCGTGATGGATTATGCCGAAGGAGGCTCACTCTGGGACGTTCTCGAATCGAGCCCTCATAACGGCAAACTTCTTGAACCCGATCTCCAGTGGTGGGTACCCCAGATTGTTAGCGCTATCAACTGGTGTCATACACAAGGGTTTGCACACCGGTTAGTCTATTTACCACTTATTCTACACACGATTCACATGACCGAACCAGCGACATCAAACCTCAAAACTTCGTGCTCACGCAAGATGCACATGTTCTCCTCATCGACTTCGGTTCGGCAGCTCCCCTTTTGCCTCCTGGACCCGATGGAACCCAGCTTCTTCCCAAACGTTATTGTCTTGTTCCCTGTGGCACTTGCGACTACATCTCACCGGAGATTCTCAAAACACACGAAGAAGCATTAGTGGCACTGGAGATGGAGGAGGATGAGGATCTCCCCGCTAATCAGTCGTCGAGAGACGAGGGGTGCGGTTATGGTGTTGAGACTGATTGGTGGAGTTTTGGCGCCATGCTGTACGAGATGGCCTATGGTATCGCTCCGTTCTTTGCGAACGAGATTCGGCATACGTATCAGAAGATAATGAACCATGAAGTGAGATCCAACGCCCCCTATGCATTTTATACTGACGCTTTCGCAGAAAAGTCTTCGTTTTGATGAATCTATACCCGTACCATCTGTTTATAAGGACTTTATCCGCAAGTCGGTAACCTCTTTTTGTGTCAGAAAGCCCGACTTACACCTCAATGACAGACTATTGACTCATCCGGAGAATCGCATCGGCAGACACAATATAATGGAAATCACGGATCATCCCCTTTTCGAAGCGGTCAATTGGACGAACCTACATGAACGTATGTCACAACATAAAATCTCTTCGCCTAACTTACAAGTTCATTATCCGCAATAGAAAGAGCTCCCGAGGGCTTGCACCTCCCGCAGTTTACTTACAACGAACAACCGCCCCCACAACCAGGACCTCTCGTAGACTCTCAGGATGAAGAATCCCTATCTCAAGGGTTTGCGTTCTCGGCACTCTTCCAATCATCTCCACCTACCGGTTCTTCTCCCGGTCTCTCAATCCTTCGGCCAACACCAGTGAAATCCGCGATGCAGGAGGATCCGTCAGCGGCATTCATCGGCTTCTCTTGGGGCCCGACCCGCAACGCGTTCCCTTCATCTACTGAAACGCGTTCTCCCCCCACCCAATTCAATTTCCCAAGTACACCCCAACCTACGTCTCTCGCCGTTCCTTCACGATTCTCCACCCCAATGCCTATTTTCAACAACCTCTTGGCAACTCCATTACAACGTTTCAACACATTCAGCACTCCAAACAATCGGCCATATGCGTTTACACCCTTCAGAACAAACACCCTTCCTCGTACGGGTACAATTAGACGCACGGCACAACGACGCGACTTGTCAGATCGAGAAGCAATGAAACAGTTGGTAGATTGCGTCGGTATGAGTGCGAGGAAGAAGGTTTTAGAGAGTGGTCGAAAACCCAAGATTCTCAATCACTCAATGTCGTTAAGGTCGGGATATGGATCTCTGAGGAAAGAACTGAGATTCATGGCCGATCCTATCCCGATGCCCGACTATCGTTCCTTCTCCAATACCTCCGTCTCCTCATCCAACATCTCCACCACTCAAAACTTCAACAACCCCAACACCAACACCTCCAACCCAATGGACCTCAATAGCAACATCCCTCAAAACGAACCTCAAACCCAAAATCCCATCTACACACAACAAACCAGCCTTCTTGCACCACTCACAATCGACGCTCTCACAGCCAGTGGCTACAGTGGCTCCGAAGCCGAAATAACCGACTCCGAAGGCCCACCTAGTCCAAGTCCACGCCCAGGCTCAGCATTATCAACGTCACGACGAAGTGTGACGCCTACTGCGACGATGACGATTATGATGGGGAATTCGGTGTCGATGAGGAGTTCGCATACGGCGGCGTCGAGTATGATGAGTAATGTGACGGGGATATTGAGTGGTGTGGGTGGACAGATGAGGAGGTCGAGTGGGAGTGGGTCGAGTTTGTTGGTTCCTTTGACTGCGAGGTCGGCGAGTTTTCCGAGTTTGGGTTTGGGGCAGGTGGTGAGTGGGTCTGAGGAGAGGAGGGTTCCTGGGGAGAGGAAAGTATCCAGAGAGAGGAAGGTATCCGGAGAAAGGAAGGAAAACACGGAGGAGCGGAGGGCTTCCGTCAGCGACGTGAGCTCCAGAGTCTCAACGCAGAACAAGGAGACACGAGAACGGAATGCAGTGTTCAGGAGAAGAAACTCTGATGCAGTGGATCGGGGAAGAAAAATAGAAGATGTGGGTGTACAGGATATGGGCGGGAGGGACTCCGAGAAAGGTACCGCTGGGGGACTTTCGTCGGGAGGTTTGGACGATTACAAGAGGCTGGAGGCGAGACTGGGCTTATTGATTGAGGATATAGAGGATATAGAGGAGAGATTAGCAAAAGTGAAACTGGCGTTCAGGTGATATGCTGTGATATACCACATCACTACATCAACCCACCGGAGATGCCCTCACGTGGATATAGAAAGCCGTCAACAACGCTCTATCTTGTTCATCAGCAACATCACACGACCGTGGTCACGAGTTGGCTGGCACTAATGCGATGATGCTGTATCAAAAGTACACTTTATTCCCCTTCTACCCCAACCTCTACCACGCCACGCCCTTAACTGAATGTCTAATGAATATACACACCCTATCAGTCGCCTCCCCTCCGAAAGCCTCGCAGACATCTTCTATCTGGTAGTCGCTGACGGCGTGCAACTCGTCCATAAGAGTCCCTACCCCTGGAGGCTTGCACTAGTGTGCAAATTGTGGAGGGATACTGTCTTCTCAACTCCACGGTTATGGTCGAATGTAACAGTCCAGTTGGATCCTATCCGAGCGTCGAGAATAGACATTCGAGGGAACGCCTTAATTGCAGCATGGAAGCTGTGCCTCGCAAGATCAGGAGATTGTCCCCTCACTCTTAATATTGATGCCTGCTCGAAGGAAACAATGGCGTTTGTTCCAGCACTTTTGGAACCATTGATGGCGCATGTTGGGCATTGGGAAACGATGACTTTTGGTTTTCCGATTGATATACTCCTACCGTTCATATCCGACTCGAATCTTTGTTATATCCGACTTCGTCGCTTGACCGCTCGTGGCAGAGAGAACACTCTAGAGAATGAGCGCCCGCCCCAGACTCGCCTCTTCCACAACGCACCATTGCTTACGCGGCTCTTCCTTTACGAGTTTCCGTATCCTCCAGCGGGGCTGCAGTTTCCTTGGTCCCAGGTTACCGACTGGACGACATTCATGAATGAAGGAAATACTCACGAGTTGCTCAATGTCTTACGGAGCACACCAAACATTTCCCGTCTCGTGTTTGGCAAATACTTCGACACAGCCTCATCCAACACTTCAGAAATGCAGTCAAACTCGATCCTGAACCTTCCGCATTTACAAAAACTTTCTTGGATGACGTATATGTTCAACAACACCCTCTTCTTCGACTCGATCAACGCTCCCCGACTATGCGACATAGAGTTTCAGTGCGAAGATGAAAAGTGGGATCCTGATGCTATCCAGCGCTTTTTGCGCAGGTCGAAATGCATCGTCACGTCACTCAAATTGAATATGACGAGTTCATACCTTGCATCCTCGTTCCTCAGTATCCTCCCTGACGTTGAAATTCTCACACTGTATTCCGTCACCGCCGACGAAGCGCTTATGCGCACTCTTACCTACAACGAATCCATGCCTTCGTGGGTTGGCACAAATATAAAGAGGATTGTGATGGTCGACTTCCCATTCAGGGAAGAACTATATGAGGCCTTCACCACTATGGTGCAATCCCGCCTCCGGATTCTTGAGGACGTAGGCGCAAATGGGCAGAAGTGGGGACGCAGGCTGGATTCATTGTGTCTCGTAGCTTCTGTATATCCTGGAAGTGATTCGTCACGGCTCGGATCGACTCGAGCGCATAATCTGCTTCGGGAGCGGCTGTCACCTGAGGAGATGTTTTTGGTGGCGTATAAGGAGCGGGTTTGGGGAGAGCCGCTTTGAAAGTGCGAAGCGTTATGTTATATTGCAGTTCATCGAGGCGAAGCTAGTCCTTGACTTATGTGGCGCAGTGACTTAAGACAATAGGAAGGTTCTGGATAAAATGGAGGGCTTCTTAATATACACATACTACGTTCTTAAAGGTCCTTTAGACCATATGGGTGGCCGAGTCGATATGCTTTGACACGGTCTACTCCGTTACTTGCAACGACCTTCATGCTATCCTACACCTTCAAGAACGAGACGACGAACTCATTCTCAAACGTTTGTCCGCTTGCAGTGAGAAAAGGATTTGACTAGATTATTAAGGTATGCAACAGACTACCGTGGCACTCTACGGGTGTCTCATTCTATGACAGGCTGTTCAAGACTTCCCCAGGAATTCAAGTAGATCCAGACACAAGCTCTGGACAACATTCGCCAGCTCGAACTACATAACAACTATGACACCATCCCTCGACGAAGCCAGTTATTTCAATCGTCAGGAGATCACTTGGGAGGTCAAAACAAATCACCGGCTAAGATGTGGGAAGACTGCTGCGAGTGCGAGAGAGAGGCTGAGGTCGCAAAGATTGAGTACTTGGGAACAATGAACAATATTTGTCGAAAGGCTACCTACAGCGGGACATAAGTTATATCCGCAGCGAGGAATAGATATGAAATACTCTGACGCTGTAGGCTATACGATGAGGAGCAGACAAACAACGGAGAAAGAACACGGAAATAGAAATAAGTCAACGAATCGGCTGCCAGCAGGCTACATACAGGCTTCGGCAAGGTCACATCGTCCCTGTACAGCAGCACCAACGCAACATTGACTTCAAAGCCCTGAGAGGCACGACATAATATAAAGAAAGGTAGCATGTCTCATTCTTGGTTTCGTTTGGGACCTCAATGTGGAATATCGAGCACCAGCGTCTCCATGCTCTGCCTCGCCACCAGCCATGCCTCCCCAAGACTACGGTGCAGTCAAGTTACTGTCGGTTCCTCGCGATCCGAAGCGTGTCATCGGTACCGGCGAGAGGCTCTCGGGTTGCTGAATCTCTTCCTGACATCGCTTCCGATCATTAATTCTGTGACGGAACAATCAGTTCCACTTCATCAAGCTGCATTATGGATGCCTAACATACACAGCTAGCATGGCGTTCACATAGACTAAAGGCAAATGCATCAGAACGAGGGAAACGTGGTAACTACAACTTTACCTGATCCGCGTGTCATATAGGTGCCTGCAGCTACATAGGGGTCGGGGAAAAGGAATGCCTGGAGGGTGGTCAGGAAAGATAGGGCAAAGGAAGAGCCGTAAATCATACTGCCAGTAATTGAAGAAGTGTTGATGTCCTGCACACGACTACATTAGATTGCCTTACTTGATCAAGTGACAGTTCATCGGCTTACCACAAAATCAGTCCCGTGCTGACAGTCCAATACATCAAGGTGCGAATAACTCGTATAGTCCCTCCACTAGGCAATTCTTATCAGCACGATTAAAATGCAGAGTCGAAAGGACACATACCGTTCGCGGACCCCTCTGCTCCGGTGGTACAGCAGCCATATCATTGTCCCTGCAATAATCCCATCTGAGAGGATTTTTAACGCGTACGAAATGAGAAGCCAGATCTGCTCCTCTCACGTCATTAGAGCCAAACACAGGAGAATGATTGCCAACATACATAGCTGGAGTATATCTCAGGAAAGCATGCTGACACAACTCTATGGCCATGATTATGAGCGGACTCATCCTTGAGGTGACAATACTAACATTCCGCGGACGAACACTGGATCAAATAAACACTGAGGAAAACCTTGACAGATGCAAGGCAATGCAATCCGGACTTACTCGAATCAAAAGCTGGATAGTTCGGACGGTTTGAGGAGAGCATATGTGACGTACACAACCAACAAACTCACCAACTGAAGCAATATATGGAACAAACTACCAAAAATCAGTATATATGGAACCTACGCCTGTGCGACTACACACCGCAAGAATGGCCAAACGCTTCTTCTTTGCAACTAGGAGGTGCGTCAGCTGCTGGCAAACGAGCGCAATGGAGACTCATACATCGCGACATACGCAAAAGAAAAAATCTGCGAAATTTCACATTAGCAAGCCAGGTATAACTCACCAAGCAACGCACAATTCAACAAGACAACAACATAACTCCTGAGATTAAGGAACAACCAGATTCACCCAGAATAAGTTGCGCATAGAAGAATCACTCACTGTTAAGCTAAGGAATGTCTGAGGTGGCCTTCAATGTCAGAGCATCGGAGAGGTAGATTCAACGTACTCTCAGTGTCCTTCAGAAGAGCCCATGAGCAAGTTGAAACAGATGCTGCTGACCTAGCAAGGGGACTTACCAGTGAGTGCATCTGGGATCCTCACCTATCCCCCGCAGGACCACTTCGTGATACATACCTCCAACTGCAAAGAAGAAATTAGCAGTATCGACCTGGCAGATTTGGGTTCAGTGAAACAAGATCATGACGAGTAAACCTCAAAGACTGACAGCCCACACAAGACCAATCTATACAGGGTATATTCAGCGCTAGACAGCAAAAGTGCAGGAAAAACGTACGAAGACCTTCAATAGCAAAGGATCTCGAGAGTAGGACCGAAAGTACCAAATCATTTGGTTACACGACAGTCCAAATAGCCTACTCAAACCAGGCCAGAAGATGAAAGGGGGCCAACAAACATCATGAGCAAAGGCGGATTTGACAGTGTCAACTAAACTCACACGTATGCAAAACTTGCTCCGATACTCATTGTCCCCTCCGACGCACCCGCATTGCGCGGATACTGGATATCATCCTGCGAACCTGAACTTGGAGATGCAGTCAAAGTGGACGAAGATGTGGACATCCTCGTAGGCCGCAACCAGTGGCTTCAACGACGCTCTAGCGACGACAAGAGTAGTTGGAGACAACAACGTTTGACGACGATAGAAATGCTGGAGAGGTCACACTTAAGTGCGTGTACTCATCGTCCTTGTGCCTTAAAATTATTGCAGCCCCGCCTTTCGTGATCACAATCTCCAGTCGAATGAAACTATATTGAAAGCCGTCAGCCATATGCACGGTATCCAAACCAGTGGGCCGCTGCTAAGTATCCGTTGGAAGAACAAACTAAGAAGCCGGTGGCAGTGGGAATCACCATAAAGTCGGCCATTATTGGTGATGAAAAAGCCTAGAATTAAATATCTAAGCCCCCAAGAGCAACTGTTCTGGCTTACGCGATTTATTAATCCTTATTTAGGAGCTGGCCACCGTTGCTCGTGCCTTCTTTAAAATGTTCCCCGAGGGCTAGGGCGGCACCGCCCCTGCTCGGCCTAAGTTTACATGAAACAACTGTGTCAGCTACTTAATAGAGTGTATGTGCTGTCGCTGAAAATGACGTGAATCTCAAGGAACACGCTAACAGCTCCACTAGTGAACATGACAACACACCAAGCCAAAGACGGTCAAGAAACCCGAGTATGATGACCTAGTTTGCTGGCAGTGATTTGAGTTCAAGATATCCCCCAGCGGTCAGGCATTGCTCAGTAGCAGAAGACGAGCATGCACCGTGTCTCGAAGTTAAAATCGGCTGGTAATCATGTTGCCATATGCTCGTCAGAACGGTCAATCTGTCAAATCACTAAGACCTGAATAATCTCGTGAGAGACAAGAGCTGATAGTCGTCGACGTTGTTGGCTGTTGGTGGTGGCAGTGATCAAGAGAATATGTCAACGCTACTTACCATATCCAGCATCATGGAAACTGGCTAGTCCCAGGGGAGTGGGGCCTGGTGGGGCCAGGTGGAGCAAGCCTCGCTGAAAAAAAAGCCTAATAGAGTGTATTCGCTACCCCGCTTTCAGTGAGTTTTCAGCGAAAACTGAATCGAAACTGAATTGCTCCGCACCCTAAATCTCGCTAAAAATGGTTGGCGAATACACTCTAATTTCACTTGCTGAAAACTCGCCGAAAATGCGCAGCACATACACTCCAATAGTCATTTCATCGCGGCCAGTCGGAAGTGAAACACTTAGCTCGAATTATTATGTCAAGAATCTCAACCACCTTCAGTGATCATGCACCGCTGCCTACATCAGTGTTCCCGAAATGAATGTCACTGACTCGAGTGGTGGAAGTCGACGTCGGCGGGCCTAAAAGAGACCACACCATAATATATACACATATTACATACTTCAGATCCTATGGGTAGCTGAGTTGATATGCTTCAACATGGTTCACTCTGTTACCTGTAACAGCCTTCAAGCTGTCCTAAACCTTCAAGAACGAGACGAACTCATTCCCGGATGTTTGTCTGCTTGCAGTGAGAAAAGGACTTGAGTAAATTATGAACGAAGCACTGGCTAAGATGTAGGAAGGCTACTGTGAGTTTGTGATAGAGATAGAGGTCATCGACAAAGACTAGTCACATCGGAGCAGTGGATGATATTTGTGAAAAGGATATCTGCAACAGGACATAAGTTATATCCGCAATAAAGAAGAGATGCTGATGTGTTGAGGGACAACGGGTTTGTAGGGGCAAGAGGTTGGGTGAACAGCACTATGGACAGGGTAGGGAAGGTGAGGGTTCAAGATAACGGGGGCTCAGTACAATCTCGCACAAGGATAGATGCTAGTAGTAGAAATGAGTGTGTATTTCCAAGGCGAGATAAGCGAGCATTTCTACGAAAGGGGGCGGTGAGTGACTCGAGTAATAGTTACTATGTCAGGAAGGCTAAGATACGGCGATCGCGCTGGGCTATTGAAACACGAGACAAGAGAGATTAAGTAAACGATAAGACTTTCAGACAATAATGGGTTACTTCTAGGCGCGCGCTAGATGACTGTGTCCTTGCGTGGCCTCGACGTTCTCCCCACATTAAATGTTGTAGGCTATGCGATGATGACTACTACCCAGGCTTAAAGCGAGTGCTTATAAGGCGCAGACAAGCAATGAAGAAAATAAAAATAACTGAACAAATCGGCTGCCAGCGGGCTACAAGCTTCAGCAAGCTCACATTGCCCTTGTGCAGCAGCGTCGACACAGCGTCGACACTTCAAGGCCCCAAGAGACCCCATGATATTGACGAAGGCAGTATACCTCACTTCGGGCTTTGTTGGTTAGGCCTCAATGCGGAATATCGAGCACCAGCATCTTCGCGTTCCACCTCGCCGCCGCCAGTCATGCTTTTGCAAGAGTGTGGTGCAGTCATGTTACTGCCAGTCCCTTGCGATCCAAAGATCGTCATCGGTATCGAGAGGCTCTCAGGCTGCTGAATCTCCTCCTGGCATCGCTTCCGATCGTTGATTCTATGACGAAGTAATCAGTTTCACTTCGTCAAGGTACAGCGCAGGTGTATAGCATACACAGCCAGCATAGCGATTGCGTAGACTAAAGACAAATGCATAAGACTGAGACCAACGTGATAAGCACAACTTTACCTGGTCCACGCGACATGTAGATGCCGGCAGGCACATAGGAACCAGGGAACCAGAATACCTGGAGGGTGGTCAGGAAAGAAAGTGCGAAGGGAGAACTGTCAATCATACAGCCAATACTGAAAGAAGCGTCGATATCCTACACGAGATTAAATGGAGCCTCGCTTGAATATGTAAGTGACAACTCATCAACTTACCACATGATTAGTCCCGTACTGACGGACCAAGCCATTAAATTGCGGATAACTCGTATAGTTCCTCCACTAGAAGTTCCTACTTATCACTATAATTGAGATGCTGAATCAGAAAGGACACGTACCGCTCACGAATTCCTCTGCTCCGACGGTACAGTAGCCATATCATTGTCCCAGCAGTAATCCCATCTGAGATGATTTTTAACCCGTATGACAAGATGAGCCAGATCTGCTCTTTTCACGTCATTATAGTTAGATGCAGAAGAATGGACACCAACATACGTAGTTGACGAATATCTCAGGAAAACATGGGAATGCAGCCCTATAACCATGATTATGAGCGGACTCATCCTTGAGGGAGGTGATAGCACTAACATGCCGTGGAGGAACACTGGATCAAATAAATATTGAGAAAAACACTGACGGATGTGAGACAATGCAATCCGGACTTACTCAAATCGAAAACTGAATAGTTCGGACAGTCTGAGAAGAGCATATGCGACGAACACAGCCAATAACTCACCGACTGAGCCAATATATGGAACAAACTACCCAAAATCAGTATTATGGAATCTACACCTACGCGAATACACACTGCAAGAACCGCCAAATGTTTCTTCCCCGCAACTAGGAGGTACATCAGCCTTTGATGAATGAAACCATAATGTAAACTCGCACATCGCGACATGCGCACAATAAAAAACCTGTACGGAATTTCACATCAGCAAGCCGGGTAACGACTCGTTAAGCAACGCACAATTCGACGAGACAACAACATAGCTCCTGAGATTAAGGAACAACCGGGTCCATGCAGAACGTGCTATACTGAGGAATCACTCACTGTTACGATAAGTAATACCTGAGATGGCTTTTAATGTTAGAGCATCTGAGGAGAGAATTCAACGTACGTTCAACGTCCTCCAGGAGAGCAGATGAACAAGTAGAAGCGGGTGCTGCTGACCAAGATAAGGGGCTTACCAATGAGCGCACTGGGGATTCGTGCCCATCCCCCGCAGGACCACCCTGTGAAACACATCCCCAACTGCAAAAAGGAAGCTGCCGGTATCAGCCTGGCAGATTTGGACTCAATAAAACAAGACTGTGTCGAGTGAAACCTCAAAACTGACAGCCAACACAAGACCAACCTATATAGGGGATATTCAGCGCTAGACAGCAGCAGTGCAAGAAGAACGTACAAAGACCTTCAATAATAAGGGGTCTTGAGAGTAGGTCCGAAAGTACCGAGCCATTTGGTTACATGACAGTCCAAACAGCCTACTCGAACCCGGCCACAGGATGGAAAAGCGATAACAGACACCATTAGGGCGAGGACCGATTTGACAGGATTAAATAAACTCACACGTATGCAAAACTTCCCCCGATGCTCAACGCCCCCTCCAACAAAGAACGCGGATACCTAATATCATACTGCAGACCCAAATTTGAAGACATGGCCGGAGAGAACAAAAATGTGGACATCCTTGTAGGTTCCAACTAGCGGCTCCAAGGATGCTTTAGCGACGATAAGAACAGTGGGAGACAACAACGTTTGGGGACCACAGAAATGCTGGAGAGGTCTAGTACCTTAAAATTATTGCAACCCTGCCTTCCGTCATCACAATCCCGGTCGAATGAAAGTATACTGAAAGCCTTCAGCTGTATGCACGGTACTGTATCCAAGGTGACGGGGCGCCTGTCAAGTATCCGCTGGAATAAGAAGCCAAAGCCAGGCAGAGCGGGGACCATCAAGTTGGCCGTTATCGGTTATGAAAATGCTTAGAATCAAATATCTAAATAAGCCCCAAGGGCGATCAGAGCGCCTTTCACGACTTACGTGGTTTATTAATCCTTATTTGGAACCCCCATCATTCATGCCTTTCACCAGCTGTCCCGCCGAGTGAGTTGGTCGGACTAGGGTGAACATCCGAACATGAACCTCATCCGGATACTGGCGAAGACTGAGTACTGAGCCCTCAAACCTCGTAGAGTGATATTCATGGCAAATGCCGATATAGACTCCAGGAACTCAAGATAAGCTTCAGGGAAGTTTTGCAATCACGAGAAACTTGTGTGCTACGCAGCATTCAGCGTGACACCTTTAAAAGGTTGGGGGAGGCACAGCCCCTACCCGGCTCAAATTTAATTGAAGGGTCGGCTGATCCATTCATAACCGTTTCAACGCGGCCAGTTTAAATGAATATTCAGTTCGAGTTATCACGTCAAGAATCTTAACCACCTTCATTAAACGATACTACTTGGACCATGTTTCTTGTGTCAGAGGCGCGAGGCGTTTATGGGTTTCTTCATCTATTAGGATCGGGTCACCAACGTTAATTTGGTGAGAGAGAACAATTTGCAGAGGTTGCGATGCAGATCATACACTCCGTCAGCCATCACACACAGTTACATCGGTGGGATCGTATCTGAAACTGAATAATGGTCAAAGCGGCTGGTTCATAAGGCCGTAGGCTGAAGACCGGTAAACCCTGAGTATGAATGATCTTCGACCAGAGATTGCACGCCAAATGATGGGGTCTGCAAAAGGTGGAGGTAACTATTTACTCCTCTTTGAGCTCTCCGACCAGATAGATCGATAGTAGCAAGTTCCTTGGCCTGCTGATGTGGAGGCCAGGAAATGAGGTGCAAATGATGGAACCTCTTCAAGGATCATGGTCGCCCATAACCCTGGGCCTGATATAGGGCGGTTACTGATACATCGCATTCAGTTGAACATCACTCTCGGATCCAAGGTTGGATATACTATGCTGTTCCTCCGGTTGTAACAGAGAACGACGCTAATTTAATGAATTCCAAGACACGATCAATTCAAAACTAACATAGAGACAGGTGTTCTGCCACCCACACTCCGACAATGGGGTCCCCAATCCCCTTACCCCAAACGTGATTCATTCGGTCTCAGTTTACATGCACGGATAGACATTCCTTCTCATACCAATGTTCCTTGTTTGACTCTTCTAAAAACCGACCATTGTTTCCTCCTTCATCTTCTCAGTCGAGATTTCCGGGGAGGTGTCCTTATGCTTGTCAAGTTATAGGTAGGGTAAAACTCTATTTATTCATAAGGCGGCTTATTGGGCGCCGCCTAAACCGAAAAGCTCATCGGCAGAACATACTGAAAAACGAGATAAAGCATAATCCTTGTCGGGACACACGTCTTCTCGATACCACATGAGGGGGGGCAATTCAACCAGCACCAGCAGTCTTTTGACATCTCTGACATATTCATAGCCGCTCACAGCGAACAAAGGTAGTACATCTCACCCAACTTGTACTACACAGGCCTCGACAACGAACGAGATCATTCTCATTACCGTGTATCCGTAACATCAGACACTATCTCTCCATCAATCACACTTTTCCAAAAGTTTGATGCAGAGGCGTCCTGTGTGCCTCGCCGCTGCCTGCCCGTTATCCTTAACGAGATACTCTCAGGTTGTTGAATAACTTCCTGACATCGTCTCCGATCGTTGATTCTACGACAAGAAAGATAAGTGACGGTATGCGAAACCGTTTCTTGGACACGGAACTCACACAGCTAACATGGCAACCACGTAAACTGAGAGAGAGAGGAGTCACATCGTTAAGCGCAACGATACACAATCTACACTTACTGCGTCCGCGTGTAAAGTAGGTGCCTGTGGACACATAGGTGTCCGCCCATACGACGTACTAGAAGAAGGGTCAGCATGAGGCCTGGGTAGCAAGGACTCGAGGGCAACGTGTACCGTCAGCAAATGAAATAGTGTCGAAATCCTGACAAGTTGACTATGAGCACCAAACAGCGACATGATTTGAAACCATTACCATAAGACTAGACCTGTACTCACGGTCCAGTAAATCAAGGCTCGGATGACCCGTATAGTTCCTCCTCTTTGTATGGATGAATTACATCAACGGAAAGGGAGTCCAGTTGATTAAATACGGCGTACCGCTTACGGACACCTCTACTCCGACGGTATAGTAACCAAGTCATTGTTCCGGCAACGACACCGTCCGAGAGGATCTTGAGGCCATACGACAAGATTAGCCAGTTCTTTCAATCTACGTCAGCACCAGGCGTATAACTTGGAACGACGAACGCACGCGGTTGACCAGCATCTCGGGGTAGCATGGGACCTGAAGCCTTTGTCCACATGTGTAAGCACACTTCTCTCTTGGCAGGCACTTATGGGAGAGACTGACATTCCTTGGAGGTATACTAGGTTGGAGGGGGGATTAGGAGAGCTTTGAGGATTACGGAGAGTATAGGCTCACTTATGTTGAAAGCTGGATTTGCGGAGGGTTGAGCGAGACAAGGGAATCAGAGCCGTTCATGTGACTCACCTCCCGAGATGAAATAAGGAACGAACTAGACGAAATCAGGTCTGGTGCATCTTTTCCTTGCTATGTAGAACGCACCGCGAGGACAAACAAACGTTTCTTCTCTGCGACTATGGACTTTTGTCAAACGTGATATGGAACTGGGCAGTGAAAGACGTACATCGCCACATGCGTATAATAAAAAATCTGCTCCGAGGCCCATGTGAATAGCCAAATGAGAGTTAGTTCTGGCGACTTACAGCTCGACAAGACAACAACATAGTTCCTGGAGTCAAAGAAGGCCTGAGTACCCAGAACAAGAATAGGGGGCAAAGTATCACAGACAGTAAGGACGAGTACTGCCTGAGATAACCTGTCAGTTGCTCGCATCAGGGGAGCTGAAGTGGTCGAACACACACATTATATGTCCTTCGATGATCCAACTCATGAGCAAAACGCTTCCACTCTGAGGGACGAACTCACCAGTGATTACAGTATACAAAGGCATGGCTATCCACCCCAATCCCTCGCAGAATCAACACATAATACAAATTCGCAATTGACCAGCTGAAATTTACTACATCAACCTAAGGGATTGCAATGAACAGAATAGGACGATGAAAGAGCAAGAAAACTTGTGACTGACAACGTATACAATGCCTATCTGTTTGAACAAAGAGCCTCAGCACCTGATAATGTGAAGAAAAAGAACACGTACGAAAGTCTTGAAACTCAGAGGATCTCGGGGGTACGATCGAAAATACCACACTATCTGGCTACATGATACTCCGAATAGTCTATCATCATTGGTTCATTGTCAAGGCAAGGGAAGTCGAGGAGAAAATGGGTGAACATTATCATCAGTGCGTCAGCACGAGGAAAGGAAGTACTAAGATCAGACAAACTTACACATATGCGAGACTTCCCCCGATGCTCATCACACCAAATAATACATGCACATCGTGCGGGAATTCGAGATTATAGGACGAATTTGAGGGCACAGCCGAGGCGAATGACGTCTCGGACATTGCGGTCGGCTACAACTGGTATACTCCAGAGTCCAGACCCCCCGATAGGGAGAAGAGAGGGGAAGGATGACAAGATCTGGGGGGGAAAGAAACGACGTAGCAATTTACGTTGAAGTGCGCAGAGCGTGAGGCAAGCCTCTGGCTTGCTTACCTCATGATATGACCAGGCCACGGAAAGAAATGCAAGGTGCGGATCTATGTCGTTCTCAATACTTCAGGGTCTAATAAAAGTCCAGTAGAACTTGTCGCTATTGCCATCAACTATGAGTGTGTGTACGCTGTCTGTCACCTTTTACCGTAGTTGCAAGAGTAGAACATGCCTCTACTCCAGTCCAGTGAAAGGGATGCATCTTGGTCATGGCCCTAATGACAAAGCTGAATCGCACGGCACTTTGTTCTACTGTATGTAAGTAGCACAAAGTGGCGTCCTATGCAGGTCATGTGTCAGGACGAGTCCCAGCAGGTTAGTGTCAGCTTCGGAAGTCCCGTTGATCGTTCGTTTTGACCCTGACGAATTCATCCAACCCAAAGATGGGAGCTCGAGCCCATAGATTCTCCGCCTCTGCCTTGGGTCCGTCAAATGCCTTGCGCCACCGTCTTCTAATCGTCGATCAGTTGTGAGACATCTACTCGGCCCGTTTTTGTAGGACTGACGACCTAGCTTCGTGTACACGATTCGGAGCCTAGAAAATTCCCCACAATATCAGGAGGACAACGGCATTATGTCGTTAATGGAGAAGGCTGACTGCAGATATGTGTCAGCTACGTACCCGAGCCATCAGTTACATAGTGACCGGACTGTTAGGGTCGATCTGATGAAAAGTTTCGCCACATTGGTTATTGTTATGTGGTCGATTATTGGGGGAGCTTGAATTGATGAGCCACGAACGTGCTCATCTCGAGTCCTCGTAACGAACTGAGATTCTCAACTCGTTGCGAGGACTCAAAGAGGCAAAATTTCTGAGATAGGCGCAACCAAGGAATAACAGCGCTCCAGTCGAGATCTCCGTAGGGGTGTCTTTATGCTTGTCAAGCTGTGGGTAGGGTAAAACTTCACTTATACATAAGGCGGTCTATTGGGCGCCGCCTAAACCGAAATGCTCATCGGCAGAGGATACTGGAAAGTGGGATGAAACATAATCCTCGTTAGGACGCATGTCTTCTCATACCATAGACGGGAGCAATTCGACCAGTCGGCAGCAGTCCTTTGACACCTCTGACATATCCAGAGCCACTCACAGCAAACAAAGGTAATACATCTCACCCAACTTGTATCATACAAGTCTCGACAACGAACGGGATCATTCTCATCACCGTGTATCCGTAATATCAGACTCTGTCTCCCCATCAATCATACTTTTCCAAAAGTTTGATGCAGAGGTGTCCTGTGTGCCTTGCCGCTGCCTGCCTGTTATCCTTAACGAGATACTCTCAGGTTGTTGAATAACTTCCTGACATCGTCTCCGATCGTTGATTCTACGACAGGAAAGGTAAGTGGAGGTCTGCGAAACCGTTGCTTGAAGAGGGAACTCACACGGCTAACATGGCAACCACGTAAACTGAGAGAGAGGAGTCACATCATTAAGCGCAACGATACACAATCTATACTTACTGCGTCCGCGTGTAAGGTAGGTGCCTGTGGACACATAGGTGTCTGCCCATACGACGTACTAGAAGAAGGGTCAGCATGAGACCTGGGTAGCAAGGACTCGAGGGCAACGTGTACCGTCAGCAAATGAAATAGTGTCGAAATCCTGACAAGTTGACTATGAGCACCAAACAGCGACATGATTCGAAACCATTACCATAAGACTAGACCTGTACTCACGGTCCAGTAAATCAGGGATCGGATGACCCGTATAGTTCCTCCTCTTTGTATGGATGAATTACATCAACGGAAGGGGAGTCCAGTTGGATAAATACGGCGTACCGCTTACGGACACCTCTACTCCGACGGTATAGTAACCAAGTCATTGTTCCGGCAACGACACCGTCTGAGAGGATCTTGAGGCTATACGACCAGATTAGCCAGTTCTTTCAATCTACGTCAGTACCAAGCGTAAAACCTGAATGACGAACGCACGCGGTTGACCATCATCTCGGGGTAGCATGGGATCTGAAGCCTTTGTCCATGTGTGTAAGCACGCTTCTCTTTAGCAGGCGCTTATGAGAAAAACTGACATTCCCTGAAGGTACACTAGGTCGAGGGAGGATTTAGGAAAGCATTGAAGGTCACGGAGAATACAGGCTCACTTATGTTGAAAACTGGATTTACAGAGGGATAAGCGAAACAAGGAAATCGGAGACGTTCATGCCACTCACCTCCCGAAATGAAATAAGGAACGAACTGGAGGAAATCAGGTCTGGTGCATCTTTTGCTTTTTGTGTAGAACGTACCGCGAAGGCAGCCAAACGCTTCTTCTCTGCGACTATGGACTATTGTCAAACGTGGCATGGAACTGGGATATGAAAGACGTACATCGCCACATGCGTATAATAAAAAATCTGCTCCGAGGCCCATGTGAATAGTCAAATGAGGGTTAATTCGGGGGACTTACAGTTCGACAAGACAACAACATAGCTCCTGGGTTTAAAGAAGGTTTGGGTACCCGGATCAAAGATGGGAGGCAGGTGACACTTACGGTAAGGATGAGTACTGCCTGAGATGACCTGTCAGTTGCTGGCATTAGGAAAGCTGAAGTGATCGAACACACACATTATATGTCCTTCGATGATCCAACTGGTAAGCAGAGTGCCTCCGCTCTGGAGGAAAATCTCACCAATGACTACAGTGTGCAAAGGCGTGGCTATCCATCCCAATCCCTCGCAGAATCAACACATAATACAAATTCCCAATTGTCCAGCCGAAATTTATTACATCGACCTGAGGCGTTGCGATGAACAGAATACGATTGTAAGAAGTGGGAGATCTTGCGACTGACAACGCATACAATGCCTATCTGTTTGAACAAAGAGCCTCAGCACCTGATAATGTGAAGAAAAAGAACACGTACGAAAGTCTTGAAACTCAGAGGATCTCGGGGGTACGATCGAAAATACCACACTATCTGGCTACATGATACTCCGAATAGTCTGTTATCAACGGTTCATTGTCGAGGCAAAGGAAGTCGAGGAGAAAATGGGTGAACATTATCATCAACGCATCAGCGCGAGGAAAGGAAGCACTGAGACCAGACAAACTTACACATATGCGAGACTTCCTCCCATGCTCATCACACCAAATGACAGATGCACGCCATGCGGGAACTCGAGATTATAGGACGAATTTGAGGGCACAGCAGAGATGAATGATGTCCTGGACATCGCGGTTGGCTACGCTGGTATACTCGAGAGTCCAGACTTCCCGCTAGGGAGGAGAGAGGGGAAGGATGACAAGACCTAGGGAGGAGAGAAACGGCGTAGCAACTTACGTTGAAGTGCGTATAGCTTGAGGCAAGCTTCTGGCTCGCTTACCTCATGATATGGCAGGCCACGGAAAGAAATGCAATATACGGATCTATGGCGTTCTCAATACTTCAGGGTCCAATAGAAGTCTGTCGCTATCGTCACCAATACAGTAGCTAATTATGAGTGTGTGTGTGTGCTGTCTGTTACCCCTTACAGTAGTTGCAAGAGTAGAACATGCCTCTACCCCAGTCCAGTGAAAGGGATGAATTTTGGCCATGGCCCTAGTGACAAAGCTGAATCGCATAGGACTTTGTTCTACTGTATGTAAGTAGCACAAAGTAATGTCTTATGCAAGTCATATGTCAGGACAAGTTCCAGCAGGTTGGTGTTAGCTTCGGAAGTCCGTTGATCGTTCATCTTGACCCTGACGAATTCATCCGGCCCAAGATGGGAGCTCGGGCCCACAGATTCTCCGCCCCTGCCTTGGGTCCGTCAAATGCCTTGCGCCACCGTCTCCTAATCGTCGGTCGGTTGAGAGACATCTACTCGGCTTGTTTTATGTAGGACTGACGACCTGGCTTCTACACACGATTTGGAACCTAGAAAATTCCCCGCAACGTTGGGAGGACAACGACATTATGTCGCTAGTGGAGAAGGTTAACTGCAGATGTGTCAGCTACGTACCCAAGGCGTCAGTTACGTAGTGACCAGACTATTAGGATTGGTCAGGTGAAAAGTTTCACCATTGGTTATTGTTATGTGGTCAATTATTGGAGGGGTTTAAATTGATACTCACACCACGACGCGTTCATCTCAAGGGGAGCAAAAGTTCCGAGATAGGCGCGACCAAGGAATAATGATGTCCAAGATATGATCATGACCTCAACCCAAAGGAGGGCGGATGGAACAGCGTAAGCACGGTAGGGATCACGTAGCAGTGACTAAGTTTCAGTAACCAAAGGACATGTTGAACCTTTTGGCCGCGTGTGCAAAAAGAACAGGACGTCTCGCGTACTATAGCTTGTTTGTTGCAGCAAATGTGGCCCCGTAGGCTGTTGACTTCTCTGTGGGTTCGACAAATGAATTTCAAGTTCCGGTCATCGCCATCACCCATCATCGGGCAAGGGCGTGCGAAAATACACATGACCACCTCAATAATCCTCGGAACACTTTGCTCGCTTACTGTATCCAAACTTTTCGTATTCCTCCTCTTCTACACACCATGCTCCAGCTCCGACGAGTTGCTCAACAGGTCCGTATACCTCTCGCCAATGCTCTGCACAACACTCATACGCGTTACAGAACATTCCAAAGGCCGGACGCCGTCTGCGCCAGTCTGGACTTCAAGTTGGTAATTGGCAGGCATACCGGGGGCTCGCGACTGCGTCGGAGCCATACGATGTTGTCGTCATTGGAGGAGGTGCGGTCCTATCCTTCTTCCTCGCTTAAGTCGTGCTTCTTTGGATATTGAATTGGTCTCGGGTGTGTAGGTCCTGGAGGATACGTGGCTGCTATTAAGGCAGCACAACTTGGCCTCAAGGTACGTTTTTCGTACTCGGTTCCATGTAATGCTAATATTGACTTTTTTCTCTTCCTTTTTGTGGTTGTATAGACGGCTTGCGTTGAAAAACGCGGTTCACTTGGTGGAACATGTCTGAACGTCGGCTGTATCCCTTCAAAAGCCATGCTCAACAACTCGCACCTGTATCACCAAGCCCAACATGACTTCAAGCGGCGCGGTATTGACGGTACGTTCCTCACATCCACAATCCTCACACCTAACTCATCACTTCACCTCGTCTTAGTGAGCGGAGTAACACTCAACCTTCCCAAAATGCTCGAAGCGAAAAACACCGCTGTAGCCGGCCTGACAAAAGGCATCGAGCACCTCTTCAAAGCCAACAAAGTCGACTACATCAAAGGCGCCGCATCCTTTGTCTCCCCCACCCAACTCTCCGTCCAACTCCTGGAGGGCGGAGAAACAAAAGTAGACGCCAAGAACATTGTCATTGCTACCGGATCCGAAGTTGCACCCTTCCCTGGCGGTGCAATCGAGATTGACGAGAAGCAGATTGTGAGTTCGACTGGTGCGCTCGAGTTGCAGGAGGTGCCTGAGAAGATGGTTGTTATTGGTGGTGGGATTATTGGTCTTGAGATGGGGAGTGTGTGGAGTCGGCTTGGTGCGGAGGTTACGGTTGTCGAGTTCCTTGGTGGAATTGGTGGTGCGGGTATTGATGAGGAGATTGCGTATGTCTGCCGATCTCCTTGTTTTATATGTCATGGGTGTTCTAATTATGGTACAGCAAGCAATTCCAGCGGATACTGTCCAAGCAGGGCCTCAAGTTCAAGCTCAATACCAAGGTCCTTTCTGCAGAGAAGAAAGATGGCAAGGTGTACTTGACAGCTGAGTCTGCCAAGGACGGCAAGAAAGATACCGTTCGTGCTCCTTATATATCTCACCGGAACTCATCCGACGTCGTAATCCTATATTTTCTAGCTCGAAGCTAATGTCGTCCTCGTCGCTGTTGGTCGCCGCCCATACACTGACGGTCTTAACCTCGAAGCAGCTGGTGTCGAGAAAGACGCCCGTGGGCGCATTGTGATCGATGACCAGTTCAACACCTCAGTAAAGAACATCAAATGTATCGGTGATGTCACCTTTGGTCCCATGTTGGCCCACAAAGCCGAGGAAGAGGGTGCGTTTACACATACCATCCACCAAAACCAATCCACTCATACGCGCTCTACACATAGGTATCGCCGCGGTTGAGCATATCAAACACGGCCACGGCCACGTCAACTACAACGCCATCCCCTCCGTTGTCTACACCCACCCCGAAGTGGCCTGGGTCGGTCGTACGGAACAAGACCTCAAAGCCGAAGGTGTCAAATACAACGTTGGCAAATTCAGCTTTACGGCCAACTCGCGTGCCAAGACCAATTTGGATACGGAAGGATTTGTCAAGTTTTTGACGGAGAAGGAGACGGATAAGATTCTTGGTATACATATTATTGGCCCGAATGCTGGAGAGATGATTGCGGAGGGTGTGCTTGCGGTTGAGTATGGTGCCAGTGCGGAGGATATCGCGAGAACTACGCATGCTCATGTGAGTATTTTTATCGATGATGATGTTGGTGGCTTATGCTGACTGCTTTTTAGCCTACATTATCTGAGGCCTTTAAGGAGGCTGCTATGGCTGCGTATAGCAAGCCCATTCATATGTAATTTCTTTGCTTGTTTTATGCTCATGGTAATAGATTTTCCCTTGACGCTTCTTGCATGTAACGACTGTAAGGATATACCGCCACGAAGGCACTTAGGCTATCTACTCCACTCTAGACCCGTATACCCAGCCACCTCCCTAATCGAAGCCAACACCTTCCGTAATATCCTTCCACTCCTCAAGAACATCTAACATGACCATACACTTATTCCTCACATCCCTCCCAGCATCATCACCCAAAATCAAATACTTAGGCCAAGGCCTGCCCTTCGCAATGCCCTCACCGCGGACAATATCCACAACGGCGGACATGGCTTTGACAGGGTCTGTACGTTCGTTACCGGGGACGCCGGCAAAGACGGAGCTGGCACGGGAACGGAGGTCGTCGTAGTCCTTTATGGGGTTTTTGTAATTCCAGCCGTGGGAGTAGATGCCCTCTGTGCGTGCTGAGCCGGGTTCGACGAGGAGGGTGCGGATGTTGAAGGGTGCGAGTTCGGAAGAGAGGTTTTCGGTGAATGCTGTGGTTTTTGGGTGAGTGTGTTGTTGGTTGTGGAGGGTGCGTGCGTACCGTGGACTGCGGATTTGACCATCGCGTATGAACCTATGCCCTGTGTGTATTGTGTTTTGTTAGTTGAGTGGCTGGTACTTGTATGGTGGACGTACGGGGAGTTCGGCTCTCCATGCAGATCGACTGCCGATTGTGACTATGGTACCTGATTTCTGGGCACGCATGTAGGGAAGGACAGCGAATGTGGTCTTGACTGTGCCCATGACGTTTGTATCTATCAAGTGTTGGATTCCCGACGCCCTGGGGTAGTCATGTTAATGTGTTCGTAGCTGGGTATTGCAGTACATACCTTTGCTCTTCAATCAAACTCGGCTGCCCAAACCCTAAAAGCCTTAATCCAACATACATCCCACAATCACATCCAACCCATACGTACCAGCATTATTAACCAACACATCTACACTACCCCATACCTTCGCTGCCTCATTAACGACTCCCCTCACCACTTCCTCTGAATCGCCTAAATCTAATCTGAAGGTTTTTAATCTTTCCTTTTTGGTTTGGTCGGCGTCTCGAGCGACTTCGTCAACTAAAGTTTGGAGTTTGGGTAGAGAACGGGCGGTGGCGAGGACTCTGTCGCCACGGTTGAGAGCGAGGAGGGTAAGGCGGTAGCCAAAACCGGAGGAGGTGCCTGTGATAAGCCAGGTTAAGGGGCGGATGGCTGATTGTGCGAGGGCGTGGCCGTTCATGGAGGTGATACTGTTCGTCGTGGTCGTAGTGGAGTCAGACATCGTTAAATACGCAGGATAAGTGATAAAGCGGCTTGGAGGCTAAAGCCGTAAGGGAAACTGGTGAGGACTCGAAACACGGAGGCGTGGAGAGAGAAGGAAGAAGGAAATTGAATGAGATTTCCCTCGCGTGTCAGAAATTCCAGGTTGTAAACCGTCATGTGGATAAGAATGTCCTGTGATCGGTGTATACGAGGATGGAAATGGAGAATGGGAAGTAACTCTTCGAGATCACTTGACCTCACGATACCGCAGTTTCAAGTCTCCGGAGCAACTTGAGCCGGTGATGAATGTTAAACGCTAAGTCCATATGCGAAAAGGCACGACGTCGCTGACGGTGTCAATATATTGTTATTTGTGCTTGAGAGTCTGAGATGGTTTACTTATACCCTGACCAATCAAATACTAAGGAGAATCCCCGTAGCAATTTGTTCACTTACCCCATCTGAGGATAATTCTAGTTCGGTTATGTACTCGTCAGCTTCGGTATGACTCGTACACATAGAGGAAGCCACCAGGGTACGTCATATTTCAAGTTGTCTTTATCAGCTTTGGTGAATGACATCGGCCGACCCAGTGAGATACCTCGAGATACCCCATCACCTTCGGTTGGTACACGGTCATATTGCTGACCTGGTGCGGCTTCCTGAATATCGACTTGTTGTACGATTTAGGCCGCACAATCTTGTAAGTGTTTTTCTCCCTCGATCTCGTGTACCATATGTGGTGAATTTTCCCTTCCCAACCAACCCCAAGATTACCGAACCTTCTGGTCTTACTTGAGGAGAGATAGAACAATCGCAGGCAATAGACAGACATTCACGTATCACGGACGAATCCGCTGTTCGGTTGTTCGTTGATCCAGAAAAAGCCACGTGTAACAGCGTGTAACTCAGCACCTCATGTTACTTTAGCCAACTTTTAGGGAATTTGTATATCGTCATAAGCTAAGCATTCCAGAATCCTGTTGAACGAACTCTCGTAGCTTTTTATATTTTCTGCCTGTCTGATTGTAAACCTGGACGCTTACAGCTGATAAGTCGTGGTAACGCGCACTAATGGTGTCATACGGAAGTCGTCCGTATATCAGCAATGCTCTCTACTGACGAACAATTCGCTTTTCTCTCTTATATTTACCCCTTCCCGTTTGTATCTGCGTGCACGCTGAGCTCATTGATATGCAACGTGCCTATGAAAACTCTCTTCTCACTCCTAGTTAATTGTGAAACGAGTGCCTAATGGCGATAGAGTTGTGAGAGTTCTGTCATCGAGACTCGGGCGACGCCGGTGATTGGAACTCTGTAATGAACAAAGTCACTCACGGAGGAGTCATCGGCCCCTTCCTTAGTCAATTCTGTCATAACCCACCGTGCTCTTCCATAACCCACATCTCTTCCCGAGGACAAAGTTGACTTTTTCGTGCTTTAGTCCTCTCTTGAAAGCCATACTCCGTCGTTACCCCATAGCCCGAACATGGGACAAAGTGCTATGGGCTGTGACGAAGAGTTGACTGTACTTGGCCGACCTTCCCAGCACTGTTGATCACTACCGGCTGTTGGTGGACTAGATCCTGCACCGTGTCTGTGCAACTCCTTCCCGGCCCCAGAATAGAGGTTGTGTTACGCGGTCAATACGGACACATGTCTGGCAGAAAATTCCTCCGGTTTATTGCTCTCGAGCACAAGCAAAATATCTTGAATTCAATGGTACACTCCCCATCCCTCGTGGGTCTTGGGCTCTAGGGTACCGAGTTGTAAAGGGCTGTAAAGTATTTACGTGTAGATAACTGTGACCTGTGGTGCAATATTGTACTCGCCGGTTTGACATATTTTGGCTAGAAAGGGAGGACAAGAGAAAAATCAAGGTGTTTCACACTTTGCGAAACGTACCTCTGATAGGCCCCGACCTCGATGGTCACACCAAGTCATGACGATATGCCGACCAGTTCACTGACGCGGTGTGCTTGGCAAACGTGAAAAGCATGACTTTGAGCCTGTCAGTCGCTCTCTTCATCCGCTCAAAGTCTCCTTAAGTAAATACTCGTACCATACACAATTCCAACGGACTTCATGGAGGGTGAGGCAAGATACAAATATGCGTCCGAGGTATGGGTCACTGCCAAATGGTACAGTCCGCCGGCCCGGTAGAGCGTGGTAAAGAGCGGTTCTGCTTGCTCCTATTTGGCTCGCTTACTGCTTGTACTTCGACTTCACCTACGATGTTATCTCGGCCTCGATAACATGAACCACGTTGGGATAAACCTTCCACCCCTTGGCACAGACTAACCACAATAAAAACTGATGGTGGCCCATCGCCAGCCGACTTGACGTCGGATACTACACATGAAGTCTGTTTCAGACATATAACTTCGTAATCCCAACTGATCTCATGAAAATAGATCATGCCAGAATGCCATCCATCGCCAATATGGACCTTCATGCCTGGAACGCATGAATCCACTCAATATTGGCATTCCAATACAGAATACTGGTTCGAACAGGACACATTGTGCCACAAATCCCTAAGGTTATGTGAGTCTTGTCTTACGACAAGCACAAGACACGTGAAGGAATACGACGTAGGGGCACAGTCAGAATTTTAACACCGTCATGTTATCTTCCACCTCATTTGTGACTGATGATGCCACCGAGGATCGCGCCTTAAATCTCCGAGCGTGCGAGGAAGATGAGGGAAACTTGAATCTCCTGTATCTCTACCACACGAATCGGTGCGAGGACCTGGGAAAGGAGACTTGGATCGATCAAGTGGTGCGTACCTCGAGTAGGAGGGTGCTCAATCTCACGATAATTCTCTTGCAGCGTCAATATCTTCAGGCGCGTATCAAGGTGAGTCTAAGCCGATGACAATGGGTGGAAGCTCACTACCGTTGTCCATCCCGTATAGGATTGCCTGCTACATCAACACCGCGTCAGCAATCCTCTTCCATATCGATCCTTGAACCATCTCGACTTTTGAACGGCTTTCTGTTGGTAACGCTGTTCCCGGCCAAGAACACGACACTCTGCTCTCAGCACCAACTATGTCTCATCCACCGTCACGGACCGCAGTATTCTGATCTGACAGAGTGGATGAGGGAGCAACGAGGCATCCCAAGACCACTCTGAGTAATGTTGCGCCAAGAGACACAAGCCAGTGTTTGTTGCAATCGAGAGAGTCAATCGGAGATTTCAAGGAATCAAAACACAATGGAAATCCTCGGCGTGGAACTCGAAGCCCAAATCAAGTGTTCGCATCGCCCGGTCGAATGATATATCCTGAGGCCTAAGTGACACCAAGTCCAGAGTGTATGCATATCTAGAGCATTGGCATTATGGGACCAAGCGATCAAGTTACAATCACGAAGTCCTATAACCTGATCTGTTCAACCCCTGACATTCACTATCATCCTCCAGTCAGAATGCTGTACTACTCGCGTTTATTTTCAAGCAGAAATGGGCGCCCGTTCGGTGGAACAGATGACGCCAAGTCGATGACAAGTGATCAATGATTGCTCGGCTGTCCAAGACCACTCCCTGTCACTCAGGCTTTCAATACCCACACGAGTCCGTTGATGAAATCCAACAATAGTGCTGTAATCGTCTACGGGCTCACGACGGTTATCTTTATTAGAACACATACGAAGATAAACCTTTGCTAATAATCTTACTCTAGGCGATAGCCAACATCAGTCACGTTGCGGTGCAGACGCGATGGATGTAAGATTCACACTTCGGCCAACAGCAGCTACCGAGGTCGACTTTTCTCTTGTGCTCAATGAGATTGGCGGGCAAAGTTCGTTTGAAAGAGAATCAATGTACGTTTTCTGCACAACCCCGGTTGATTTTGGCCATCAGAAATAATGACAAAATCATGACCATTTTGCCCAGCCCATCACCTTGCTCCTGTCAACTTGAACAATTCACTACTCGGTGAGAAATCAAAGTACGCATGGGATTAATCCACGCATGCCTTTCCGGATGCCGTTATGAAATGTTGGCATCCAACACTGACTCAGATGCGACGACATCGGTGGTATCTTCATGAAGCTGAGTGGGTACCAGGCTCTTGCGGCACTAGGAACACGAGAGAACTGGTCTTGGCAGGAGTTGCCCGTATAACCCGGGGATACTTGGGAGAAAATGTAGTTGTATGCTCCCTTGGTTTGCTTATGTCCAGCAAGCAAACCGGAAGGGTGGATCAGAGATGAAACCCTTGTGCACGAGCAACACGACGTTCTGCCTTTGTCTGACAACCTCTTTTCGGTATTGCGGTAACATAGGAGAGAGCCACGGCAATCCAGTGCTGTGTTTACGTCTGCAGCCTGCTATATGGAACTGTCGACTGGAACGAGGTGCGCTAACACTAAGGTACAAGCGACATGGCCAAGAAGTATAGTGCACTGAAGCCTGAATATGGACTTTTGAGCGTCATAGAGACTTGATCACAAGTTCCTGCCAAGTTGATCTTGACGGATTTGGGTTTGCATATGAAGGATTTGACATCATACGCGAGTCTCCCTTAATCGATATCAACAACCTGTCGAGTTCACGTCGCTAAGATGAAATAGACTCGCGGGGATCGATGCTCGATCGGCGCTTGTGATCCCTGCTCGCTTTTCATCATGATCGTTGAGCTTATTTCGAGGTGGTTCGCACGCACATTGGGTTCATCATCAAATCTGCTTCAAATTTGTAACCTCTCCGCTCTATTGCAGGTCTACCTCTCAAAAATATCCTCGTACTAGGATCTTAACGTACCTGTTGAGAAACTCTCTCCGACTCTTTGAGGGCCGCCCACTCCTACTGTTGCGCAGAGCTACTCCATATGAAATTTCTATATCAAGAGGAGCCTCCTGTTCACGCTGGCTCCCGCGTACGATGCTGTCAACAACTCATGTTTAATTTTGTACCCAGTTAGCCGATCGTGGCGCCGACCAGGGACTAGAGGATTCCAATTTATGCCGAACCACTTCAGCTGCTGGTCCTAACTTGGCATCGAGTTCCACCAGTTACGACAACACAACTCGGTTGGGTTCTATTAATGCCCTCTATGGATTCTCCATACGATAACCATCTAGTCAGCTGGCTTTCGTCGTGTATAAATGGTCCCCCTTCGTATCTTGTTAGGATCAGTGCCCCCAGGCTTCCAATAACCTCTTTCTCTTATCTCTTTTTCTACACGCAATGTCTCACAACGAACAAACTCGCGTTGCCATCATGTGCGTGCTGCAGCTTCTATGCTCTTTGTCGTCGAGCTAATCGCGCATGCCATTTGGTTAGAGGTGCTGGCATAGTTGGGCTCACCCTCGCAGTCGCCCTCAATGCCCTTGACAAAGAGCGCAAGATTGCCATAGACTTGTATGAAGCCGCGCCCGAACTCTCAGAAATCGGCGCAGGGATCAATGTTTGGCCGAGAACTTTGGCGGTCTTCAAGCAGATTGGTCTAGCGGATATTCTTACTCCATTTTTTGACCATTATCCAGACCTTGAACCAAGTACGTCCTCAGTTCTTGCCTTATTTCTCGTTCGTGATATCCATCCCTAACGGGAATTCCCACGTAGGGATTATTTTTGGCGTCCGAAAGGGGGACCAGAAGGACGGATTCAAGATCTATGATGCTATGAACAATGGTCAGAACACCTCCCACTTCTGTATCGGTCTTACTCACCAGCGAATCGTTCGTAGGAGGGGCTCTCCGAATTCATCGCGCTGATCTTCAAAGGAGTCTCATCAAGCATCTGCCTCTGCCGGACTCGGCCGCAGCGGCGATCAACTGTCCATGCACTCTCCATCTCTCCCACCGCCTCGTGGATTATGTCCAGACCACGCCCTCTGCTTCTACCAAGCATTCAGGCCCAATCACCCTTCACTTTGCTGATAAGCCTTCTGCAACTTGCGATATTCTGATAGGCGCAGATGGGATCAAATCCAATGTTAGACAACTCTTCCTCAGTCGACTGCCGAGTCCACAAAGGTATGAGGGGTACATGGAACCTCTCTGGTCGGGACTCGTGGCGTATCGTGGCCTCGTTTCCACGGACGAGCTGCGCAAGGTGCACCCAGGACATAGGGCCTTAACTCACCCAGGGCTCATGGTATGTAGTTATCTCCTATCTTAGGCATTCTAATATTGAGTCGATGTCGTGTGGGCAGTATTCTGGGAAGAGTAGAGTAAGTTTGGCCCCTATCTCCCACGTCAAATGAACATGGGAAGCATGATTACTGACTTTTCTATTCGCGGTGACAGTACGCAGTTGTGTATCCGGTATCGGGAGGCAAATTTGTCAACGTCGTTGCTATCGTCCACGATAAGTCAAAGGATACGACAGTGTGGGAAGGTCCATGGAGAGTAGATGTTCCACAGGCCGAGCTTTTCGAACAGTACGCTGGATGGGATGAAGAAGTCCAAGCTCTCATACGCGTATGCGCTGTTCTATCCGATACATTAGTAAAACTGATTGGGTAATCCTAGTGCATCAAACAACCGACGAAATGGGCGCTGCACGCTTTAGATCATTTGGATGTTTTTGCAAAGGGAAGAGTCTTTTTGATGGGTGATGCTGTGCGGGTTTTTACATCTCTTCGGGTGACTCCTGATATTTATCATCAATACTCACAGGCTCATGCTATGCTTCCACATTTGGGCGCCGGAGCGCATGTAGGCATCGAGGTACGCTCTTTTGTTTTCCTTAAATATTACTTGCGCCGTACTTACCTTCTGTCCACAGGATGCGTACATCTTCGCAAGCCTCCTCACACACTCCTCCACGCCCCGTATCCTTTCAACACAATACATTAACCATCTCGGAAATATCTACAATACCGTTCGGGTTCCCCGCGCCATTGCCATGTCAAAGGCGACGTTTGAAACAGGCTATTTATGCAACCTCGAGGCGCCCGGGTTTGAGGCTTACAAGGAGGGTGATGACATCCCAATGAATTTATTGATTGAAGCGTTCCGTAGCGCTGAGAGGAATTGGGCTTGGACGACGACAGATCCGGAGGGGGACCGTGCAAGGGCTGTGGAACTCCTGGAGGGCCCCAGGGTTGTGCTGTAATTTTGGTAAGGTACGAGTCCTTAGAAGAGAAGAGATGATCTATTTGCCGGGCTCCATGGTCTCTTCCAATTATAAACGATAGCGACGTGTCACCAGTTAGTTTAAGATCCGATAATGATAAATAAAGCCACTGTCTTCTGGAACATAACCCATGATCAGCTAGCATGAACTTCGAAGTGGGTTTTGGTATCCTTCATGGCCGAAAATTGTATTTTTGTTCTCAGATCTACACCTAGAGGAGTCCTAGGACGTTCATTGGAGATTCAATATCCCGCAATCTGGGAATGGTGGTCACCAGCCTCCATGCACCACTCGATGATTTAACAACCTATTATCTAGATCAAGGTGACTCTGCGAATCGATGAACAGTTCGTCAACTCGCAGTCACCTTGCTTGTATCTTGTCATGCATTTGGTATGAGTCCAGCCAGAGCTCCATGCTCCATGCTTTTCTCTGGCGCTCTCATCACGTGACTTATTGTACTCTCGTTCGTCTCATTGCATAGTCTGGTGGTCGTCCGGCCAATGTCGTCGCACCGATCTATATTCTTTGATACATATATCGCAGCCGTGTCGTTTGCCGATTGCAAGCAAATAATTAAATAAGAATACAAAATACAGGTCCCACGTCCAATAGAATGATGTAGGCCGTAGAGAAAATCCAGGATTGGCGCTTTGGCATGGCTTTATCGGAAGACGGGCGTAATCAAGCGAGACAAGTCTACACGAAGCTATATCCACGCTTATCTCTGCGAATTTGTCGTTGGCTCGTAGGAGTGGATAGGACAACGCACCCACGCAGTCTCTTTCACTAGTTCTCCTTCGATCTCTGCTTTCGGTTTTGACTTTGTTCTTTCTGTGGGTGCGGGCAGTCGCTGTCTTTCACGTCGATCTGCAACGTTCAACCACTACTTATACATCTATAACCGACGATGGGATATCCTAACGAGGCCCCGTCATGTCGTGCCGCATATACCGGAGTGCCTCAGAGTATCCGTTTTTTTATTCAAGTTCAACCACGGGGTGAGTCCTTGACCAAAGCAATCTCGTCAAAACGCTAAGGAGATGCTTGGCATCAGAATTGAATAGACTTCAAGCTCAACGGCCGGTTGACCCAGCCTTCCCACCTTTCGGAACTATTGAAGAGAGCCTCACGGCTTGATGTTGTTGAATTGACATATCTGTTGCCGAGCTCCAAGCCTGTATGCGTTTCTGAATGGACTTCGCGTAAGAGATTACTGGAACGGCACTGAATGGTGGTAAGCTCAGACTTCGAGCTGGTGGAGGCCTCACCAAGTCAACGTCGTTCAGTGGCACAAGCCACACTCTGCGCACCGACTGACACTCGGCAAATGCGCAGTAGAAGTAGGGAAGCCACATATTGCTATCTAAGGATTTATGAATCGTGTAAGTGCTCATGTAACATCTGGTGTCTTCGTCTCCAAGACAGAAGACCCTGACTCCAATCCATGGGGACTCGAAAACTGTCATGTGTCTTCATGTGTCTTCATATATCACTCTGTGTCCAACAAGGGGGGGTTACTTGGGGCGCATTATCACAAAGATCACGGCCTCTCGCTTCCGTTGGTCCCTTTTCATTCTTTTAGCTGTCATTCAAACGCGTGACAGGTAACGTACAGGCTTGTACAACTTGAACACGGCGAATTTAAAGAGGGTGACAGTTCGCTAGAACTTCATTTGACCCTGCGGTGGTGGTCATGGAACGGCGTGGGTCTAACATTGGTTGCATCGTGGGCGATATTATATAGCGTTAGCTGCGCAAGGGCGCTCGAAGGGAGCTTCTTAAGTTCCTTTCCGTCCTCTACTACTTTTACCTCTAACCACTCCCATCCTTGCCAGCGGCAGTTGGGTGTTAGTTACGACCACCAGAAATGCCCGGATCATCATCCCCTTCTATTACGTCTCCGACTTTAGGCTCCCACTACGGCACTCAAAACCTAAGCATATCTAGTGTGCACGCGCTGCATGGAGCGCTGAATATCGGGGCATCTTTTGCATACGTGTGAGTTATCTGTTAACATCAAATCTAGCTCCATGCTGACGAAGTTCCTTGGCTTTCCTCGATCCTTTATGGGCTGTTTCGACTAGACTATTTGGACTGTCAAGTAACCAGACTGTTTGGTATTTTCGATCCTACCCTGGAGATTCTTTGGTATTAAAGGCTTTCGTGAGTTCCCTTGTGACTTTTCCATTGGGCGTTGAGGCAAATCTGTTACATAGATAGGCCTCATATGGGTTGTCAGTATGAAGCTCTTACACACCACAGTTTCACTTCCTTGAACTAGAATTGTCAGGTTGACGCGGCCAATTTTCTCTTCACGGCTGGGTATGTATATTACAAAGTAATATTAAGGGGGATCGGCGAGGATCCACATCGTTATAATTACTGTGATCACTGGTGAGTCACTTTGTGGGTCGCCCATTCGCCCGCATTTAACCTCGGCTCCCTTGAAGGACGATGACCGTATGTTAATGCCACTCTTCTGTTGCTCTGGTGTTCATGATCTACAACAGGCAGTGCTTTTCTTAACGGTGAGAGGATTATTCAATGGCAAACTTGTTGAAGTCTTAATAACTTTTGGTCTTAGGAATTGTCTTGTTGCCTTGTTGAACTGTGTGTTGCGCGATAATAGTTTCTGGTTTGCTGATATAAAACTTCGCGCAGATTTTTCATTTTGCGCATGTTGCGATGTACGGGTTTCCACTACCCTCTCCTTCTGCCAGGGCTGACTGTGACCTCTAGTTGCGCAGAAGAAACACTTGGCTGGCCTTGCAGTGCGTAACTATGCTAAGGTGGAGGCTCGCGAATACTGATTTTTGATAGTTTGTTCCATATATTGCTTCAGTTGGTGAGTTTATTACCTACGTATGCCAATACATTCCTCTCAAACTGTCCGGGTCATCCAGTTCTCGATCTGAGTAAGTCCACATTGCCTGGCTTGCACGACCGCCACCACTTTCCTCAGTCTCCGTTCAATCCAGTATTTCTCTATAGAATGTCAGCATTATCGTGTCTACGTTCAAGGAAAACCTATTCACAGTCATGACCACAGGGTTGAGATCCCATGCTTTCCTGAGATGACAGTCAACTCCGTATGTGGACGTCCATCTCTTGCGTTTGACTTCATGACGTCGAAAGGATAGATTTGGCTATACTCGTCATATGGCTTCAAATTCCTCTCGGACGGGATCATTGCGGGGTCCATGACATGGCTGTTGTACAATCGGAGTCGAGGAGTTCGCGAAGGGTACATGCTCTCCTCGTTGCATTTCGAATACGCTGATAATCTGTCCCAGGGGAAGAACTATACGAGTTATTCGTGACCTAATGTATTGGTCTGTCAGTACGGGACTAATTCTTTGGTGAGTCAATAAATCGATGTTTATTCAAACAACAAATCCATCTAAAGGTCCCGCGAGCAGGATGTCGACATTCCTTCAATTACTGACAGTATGATGCCTGTCCTCCTATCTGACCGTTCCCGACTGAAACCCTTCAGATAATCCTTTGGACGAATACCTATGTGTCTACAGGCTTCTATGTGACGCGTGGACGAGGTAGGGTTGGCATAAAATACGTGTTTGCCCGCGTTTTGACACGTTTCCTTTAGTCTATGTGATTGCCATGTTAGCTGTGTATGTTGTGCGTCTAACTTGGAATTTGATGAGGAGGACTGATCATTTCGTCATAGGATTAACGATCGGAAACGATGCCGGGAGGTCATTCAAGCACCTGAGAGCCTCTCGCTACACGTATCAACCGCTCGACTGCAAGAGACAGAATATGGCACAGCTATCTCAGGGTTTAGAAAAGCATGGCGGCAGGAGGGTTAGAACCTAACGTTACTGGTACCCGGTTTTCGCTTCGTCCGCCTTCTGGTTCGAAGCTCGGACGATATGGATTCCCTTTGCACCTGGGGCGATGGAACAAAGCAAAGTGCACCCCAAACGTCCATAAGCTATTCTACATATTATATCGTCGCCTCCTTGTCAAGGCGTTAACGCAGACAGAGGGACTTTGTAGTAGCTACGCCATACGCAATCGCACCAGCGGCTGTGGTGACAGCCAGGAATTCGATTCCTACTATTTGCATCACGATATCTGCCCTCTGCAGAGAATCTCTTTATCTTGCATCGTCACGGTCTTTCCTGTGCTCTCGCCATTACTTCGGCCAGTCTTCTCATAGATATTGTGTCACTTTTATCGATGCAAGCATGACCTTGGCTCAAGCAGCATGCTTCAACGAATATCTTCCCACTGTGTAACTTCTTCCTGGAAGAAACCGCCCAATATCCGTGAGCGAAGGCAACAGGAGACATTGCGTAGAGAAGGCCTGTCCAATTATACGCTTGTTCTCTGCTTCTCTCACCGGGCCGGCCAGTCACGTTACACTGTTCATAGAGCCGCAAAGCGGTCATCCTACATGAAACCGACTTCTCGCATGCCTCGTTGCATTTTATGCGAAGCATTGTCTTTGACACTGTCAACATATATAATCTAGAAGATGTTCAGTGAGTCATCACATCCCCGCAACGAAGGTGAAGATGGATTCAGGCTTAAGCTTTTCCCAGGTTATCCGGACAATTGGCTTGTTCGTCCTCGTAATTGGGGGTTCTGATGCACGAAGTGTTTCATCCACCACCGGCTCAGCAGTGCTTCCGACTCAGACCTCGGTTCATCCCTTGGTATCGCAAACGACAGGGGCAGGGTCCATCGTCATAACGTCCACCGTGATAGCCAGTGGCGTCCCATCAACAACATTCCCTGCAAGCTCTACCCCGCCACCTTCCTCACTCTCTGCGAGCTTCCCACCCGTCGGATCCGTTCCCCGAGACTTCTCACCCCAAGGCCTCGAAAATTTATGGAAGATTGTATGTTTTTTATCACCACCCCGTCGCGTTGGCTTCACTTTCTACTTGATCTTTCTACGAACAGGTCGGCGGTGCGATCCAGTCGCCTCCAGTCACGACTACTGCGATCCCTTCTCTTCCGATACCAGTTCCGTCACCCCCTCCCCCTCTCTATCCCACTTGGTTCGCCCCTGAGCCGAAGGATATCATGCCGAAACTGAAGTTACCGAAGGGCTTCAAGTTCGGTGTGGCGACTGCCGCATATCAGGTTGAGGGTGCCGCGAAGAGTGAAGGCAAGGGACCTACAATGTGGGATTGGAACAGTCGACAACCAGGAGGCGTTGTTGACGGGACCACGGGTGTGTTGAAATTACTTGCATACTTTTTATTCTAGTTCTAATCTTCTTTATACAGGGGACGTCGTGGATTTGCAGTATTATTTGTATAAAGAAGACGTGGCACGTGTGGCTGCGATTGGAATAAATGCTCACTCTTTTTCGTGCGTCTCGGGCAACAAACTCCTCTGACAAGGGAAAGCACGCTTAATTTAGACGCGATAGGATCTCATGGGCCAGGATATTCCCATTCGGAACAGCGGATTCACCAATCAACCAAGCTGGTTTAGATCACTACTCCGATCGTACGGATCTTCAACCGCCCGACGCTCTTGCTAGCCCACTGATACTCCTACAGTAATTGACTACCACCTGGCAAACGGAGTGGAGCCTGTGGTAACGTTGTGTCAGTTTCCTCAATCCTTTTCATAGCCCACCACTGACGTTTATCATCTCAAGTCCACTGGGACGTTCCGCTAGCCTTGCAGGCCTACTACGGTGGATTCACTTCTCCGAGAATTGTAGACGATTTTGTTAAGTCAGCGGCTTGATTCCTCCACTTGGCTGGCAGAGAGCTGATACACAGTCCGATCCATGTCAGTTACGCCAAAACCGTCTTTAGAGCATACAATGGGAGAGTGAAGACATGGTACACCTTTAATGAGCCCCGCGTTTATTGTGGCCAGCTTAGCGGATATCCCTTCAGTGAGTCTTGGTGTTCGTCGCACAAGATGTCGGGTTTCATCCTACGATGTCATAGACGTGTCGTTGCCTGCTGGATTCAATGCCACCACTGCGGCATATCATTGTTCCTACAATTTACGTACGTTGGTATTCCTCCTCGCCTCCTGTCGTTGCTCACTGCCCTTTTTTCCAGTTCGGGCCCATGCCGGAGCTGTCAAAGGTGACACCACTCCAAAGTCTGTCAAGCCCATTTCTGACGCTTACTCTATAGCATTTAGACAATTGAAAATTAAAGGGGAAATCGCGTTCAAGAATGATGACTTTGTGTATGTGCCACCTCTTTATCTCCCATTCACCACCAGATTGATTCTTTGACATGATCATAATAGTGGAATGCCGTGGCGAGCGAATAGCGCGGAAGATAAAGAAGCCGTCGAACGTCACGCTGCATTCCGTATTGGCGCCTTCTCCGAGCCTGTGTACAAAACTGGGGACTGGCCAAAGATAATGACAGATACACTCCCTCCAGAGATCCTGCCGAGGTTCACGGAGTCAGAGAAGAAAGATCTGCTTGGTTCGTTACCATTTCTTTCCCAGCTCCTTTAAATAGCTGATGGACGCCTTCGGTCAATACGTACAGGTTCGGCTGACTTTTTCGCAATAGACGCATACAGAACTTCTTGGGTGACTGCGCCTGAAGACGGCATTGCGGCTTGTCTGAATAATATGGCTCATCCTCTTTGGCCAGAATGTCAGGATGTCAGGTTGTTTGATTCAAGTGCCGGTTGGGCGGGTGGACCAAATCCCGATCCCGCGGTTGAATCGTGGTTACAGGCTACTCCACAGTTCCTGAGAGCCTCACTGAAGGAGTTGCAAAATAGATGGCCAACGAAAAAGATGGTGGGTGATTCAAAATACATGATCACAATGCTTGGTTTAACGTCCTTTGTACGTATTTGTAGTATATTGCCGAATTCGGTTTTATCGAACCTTTCGAGCAGTTGAGGAGTCCCTTATTTAGAATCACCGAAGACGTGACGAGGACTAGTGAGTTACTTTCCGATTGGTTTATGCCCCAGATTCTGACCAAAATAGATTATTATATGACATACTTGGGAGAACTCCTGCTGGCCATCCACGAAGACAAGCTACCCGTTCAAGGCACATTTGCTTGGGGTGAGACCAGGTTTTTGTCATGTAATATCAGACATTCTAACTCGAAATCTTCGTAGCTATGATCGATAATGCTGAATGGGGCTCTGGTTTGAGCGCAAGGCCAGTTGACAATTTTGCGCTTATCGACTTTCCGCTAATTAGTCCCTTCCGCCATGTAGGTTTGGAATTCAGCATGTCAATTATACCACTCTTGAGAGAACTTACAAGCGTTCTGCTTTCGCACTTTGTAAGTCATCGCCTGCTTGGTGTTACTAACCGTCTCCTGACTGTCCTTTGTCTTCCTACAGCGGAGTTCTATCGAGCTCATAAGAGTTGAATAGTTTGAGTCGTGATGGGATCGCTTATCGTGGATTGTTATCTTTCTGCCGTCCCTTTCAAGCGTAGTCATGTAAACGTCGCTACATTCCGCTCTACGCCCAGTAGCTGTAAAAAGGGTTTTGACAATAAATATAGGTGTTAACATTTGGCAGGGACGCAATTAGAGCGCGATATCGATGAGCTATCCCCTCAAGCTGGTGGAGTTGGGTCGCGCTCGCGGAGGCGGCCCGTAAGGGCTAGTCAAGCCCCGCGTCACCATATGCCATTCCTTTTCCCCTCGCTCTTTAGGCGGGGGCTCTGATCTTTTCTCGGACTCTTTCATTCCTGTCGTTTGGGGCACCTGTTTTTGTTTCGCCTTTTTAGTTACGTAGTATGCTTTTTCTCTCTCTATAATCCTCTTGGGACTGCTATCGCGCGCCCGTTTGTCGTAGATAGAAATATTTGCGGCAATAAACTTGGATTTAAAAAAAAAAAAAAAAAGAGTTGGGTCGCGCTAGACAGCTTAGTGGAGATAGGCATAGTGAATCAATGACCAAAAATCCTAGCACCCCCGATCCTTCTCCCACGAAGGTGGTAGGCGCTATTGTTAATGTGATCGTTATTGGAGTTGATGTAGAAAGTATTACTTCTCACTTCAATGCTACAGGACGTAGATGGAGTTAATGTGATATAATTTTAATTGGGATTTATGTTAGCTACATTTCGTAATACTAATACACACCATATCCTCGACCAGTACAATTAGACATAACAAAAATGAGTAAATATAATTTCCTATCCCGGAACTCATTCCCTGACGTTTGTTTAACAGAGACAAGGGAATTGCCCTCGCTGAGATTTACAAAACGGCCCTAGGACCCTCTAGAAGTCCTAGAGCCCTCTCACGGTCTTCCTCTGGATTGGTTGTAGTCCAGGACCAGTTCCTTTCAACACACCGGAATGCCTCGACCAACGAGTCCATTGGAATATTATCGCCTTCCCCGTACCCCTCGAATCCGGGCGCCTCGAGGTTACAGAAGTAGCCTGTCTCATTGCTTGACTTCGACATGGCAATTGCCTGTGGGACCCGAGCGGTGTTATAGATATTTGCGAGGTGGTTAAAGTGTTTCGTCGAGGGGACACGGGGCGTGGAATTGTGTGTGAGGAGAGATGCAAGGATGTATGCGTCCTGGAAGGGAAGGATGAATATAAAGTAGGACGTAAAGAATAGAAAACACACCTCAATGCCTACGCTTGCTCCTGCACCAAGATGTGGGAGCATAGCATGTGCCTGTGAGAATTTAGTACTTGGGGATGGCCTAAAGGGAGATCAACACGTACAGAGTCGCCCATCAGGAACACCCTTCCCTTCGCGAAGACATCCAAATGGTTGAGAGACTGCAGCGTCCATTTCGTAGGTTCTTTGATACACTAAGGTTTGTCGGTCAGCCGTGCATGCGTGTCGAGTTAAAGGAGTAGTATAGCACGTACGTGTATGAGAGCTTGGACTTCGTCATCCCATCCAGCGTATTGCTCAAAAAGTTCGGCTTGCGAAACGTCGACTTTCCATGGACCCTTCCAGACCGTTGTGTCCTTCGATTTCTCGTGGACAATTGCGACGACATTGATGAACTTTCCACCTGATACCGGGTATACGACTGCATACTGAGATGATCCAAGAATAGGTTGAGCCAATTTGCCAATTCACAACTATCACGGGACTCACCCTGCTTTTCCCGGAGTACTGTTCATGGTTCAGTCAGCACCCCGAACGCTAAAGATAGATTCCATCACTCACCATTAATCCAGAATGAGATAAGGCCCTGTGTCCTGGGGACACTTTCTCCAAGTCTTCCTTGGCAACGAGACCACGATACGCCACCAACCCAGACCATACGGGTTCTAAGAACTTCTCATATCTCTGTGGATTGGGCAGCCGCGTGAGGAAGAGGTGCCTGACGGTCGACTTGATGCCATCCGCGCCTATAAGGATATCACAAGTTGCGGAGGGTTTCCCGGCGAAATGGAGTGTGATCGGTCCCGACTCCTTGTTAGAGACAGAAGATACCGTTTGGGTGTAGTCGAGGAGGCGGTGAGAGAGATGGAGGGTACATGGGGCATTGATGACATTCGTGGTTGAGTTCGGTAAGGGGAGATGCTCGATAAGACTCTTTTGGAGGTCGGCCCTATGGATCCGAAGCGCACCTCCTAAAGCGAAGATCAGTAAGTCTGAGGTAGATACTGAAAAGGTGGGATTTGTACCGTTGTTCGTAACATCGTGAATTTTGAACCCATTCTTCTGGTCTGCCTTCCTGACTCCGAAGATAATTCCTGGGGGAAAGTTCTGTCAGCTTCCCTTATCAAGGGAATAAGAGTTGAGGTCTTACGTCGCTCAAGGTCAGGATAGTGGTCGAATAATGGAATAAGAGCCTCTTCTAGGCCAATCTGCTTCAGTATTTGCCAGGACCTCGGCCATACATTGATTCCTGCGCCGATCTCTGTGAGTTCCGGTGCGGCTTCGTAAAGGTCGATGGCGATCTTGCGTTCTTCGTCGAGCGCGTTAAGTGCCACTGCAAAGGTGAGCCCAACCACGCCGGCTCCACTGCAAAGAAAACGTGCAGAGTTAATACCGAACTGCGAGCTTTAGAACGCAGAGAGGTACGCACATGATGGCGACTCGGATACGTTCTTGTTGCGACATAAGAGATAGTGAGGAAGTAGTGTTCAAGGTCAGAAAGCTGAAATTACTGCTGAAACCAAGGGCTCTGAGTGAATTTATACCGTTGGATGCCCAGGTTGCATCCCAAGAAAGGTCGAGTGAGATAGAAGCAGTTGAAGACGGAAATAGACTGGTGGCCTTATTTTGGATGTTCATGACGTTGTGGGAGGCGCGCTCATAATTTTAGAGCCCGATCATTCGTCGTCGCCGAAGCCGTTCCTTGATTCACTTGCCAAACGGAGCTTTCTATCTGCGCTTTGCGTCAAAACCATTGGATTCGGTCCAAAATTAGAGGTGCAACTCTTCGGCACAACGCAGCGATGTGGGAAGCCGGCGCGAATAAGAGATTCCCCTCCTCTTTGAGTGTGCTTATTAACTCCTTCATGACAAGGTGAATAGAGGCAGTTTACCTTACAAATTGCAACAGAGATCGCTGGTCGAGGTTTGACCGGAGCTGAAGCTTTCGGGTTCCGCGGGCGAGGAGACACAATCGAGAACGGCTTAAACCAAGATAGATAATTCTGCCAGCACATCAGTAAAAGCAGATTGACCCGGGGCTTAAGGAAGAAGGTTTCTCAGCCGAAGGCACCAGCAGGAGAGGTTGCTCGACGAGAAAGGGAAAAATGAGAACCCGCATCTAGGCTGCTGCAACACAGCTGATGGCGGACAATCGATCCCTCAACCAGGGTGTTTAGTAAACACCGAGGTATAACACGGTCATGGGCCGTAGGCACTTCGATTCTCGAATATCAGTCAGGGTTTCATCAAACGTTATGGCTGTGGGACCACCTCTATTCTTGCATTCATCAAATTGCTCAATGAAAATAACTTTTTCCCTCCGCACCCTCCTTCAGCTGCCGTACAGGCTTGGGAACCCATTCGGGCTGTTATTCAGCAACCTTGCGGCCAGCCGCTACAATAACAGATAGTGTGATGTCGCCCAAGTTGCGATGGTAGGTGGATGAGTATGTAGAGTAGAAAGGAAAAGCTATGCAAGGAAGTGCCGTACGGACAGGGACTTGTGATCATGCTTAGTTTGGGGAGGAACGTGACCCAGAGCTTGTTGAACCACTTGAGTTTATCCGCATAAATTTGGATTAGAGGGTACCTCCTAGCTCTCATGGAACCGGCCTAAGTTCTTGACGCGATCTTGAAGGATGCCGAGGGAGTGCCCAATACGTGGGTCATGAAGAGGTAATCCCTGTGTCATGTGCACTCGAGAAAAAGTATGTCTGCTTTTGCACAGAAAACACGATTGTTCCAATGGAAATCCTGGTCACGACTCACCGTTTGGTCGACCTAGGGTTGGAGGCGCTCGGAGTGCACCATCTGAGAATGATTGATAAATTGGCTGGCACATCGATCCAGGCACCAGGGTAGATGCCGGCCTACTGCGAAGCGAGAACAGGTACGCGCAGGTGGAAACGAGTAGCAAGTCCCTCAACCAAGTTTCAAATTTCAGGGTTTTCAAGCTTGAAACAAAAGGAACCGGAAGGTCTGTTTGCCATTGACCTGCGAACCAAATAAGTTGGTTGACTCTGGCGTTCCACCAATCAGATCTATTTACATCATAAAATTACTATAAAATTACAGCCAATCTTCAAGTGTATTTTGATTTAGAACCACGGCGAGGCTTATAACATAGCCCTGTCCTTTCTGAGAAGTTCTATAGCTTCCTTGCGATCCCCTTCCGGATCGCTTGTTGTCCAAGACCAATTCCTCTCGACCTCACGAAACACTTCAACCAACATATCTCTGGGGATGTCATCACCCGGCCTATATCGCTCAAACCCGGGTACTTCGAGGACGTACAAGTATCCCTGCCTGATTGACGCTTTCGACATAGCTATGGCTCGTGGAACGCGAATAGTGTTGTAGATGTCTGCGAGGTGGTTGACATGTTGTTGGGAGAGAAGGCGAGGCGTAGAGGAATGCGTGAGAAGAGATGCGAAGATGTATGCATCCTATAGAGGTAGGGGTGAGTATGACGAGGCTGCTTACGAAAGGGATAGCAGACGTACTTCCATGCCAACGCCTGCTCCCGCGCCTTGATGTGGTACCATTGCGTGCGCCTACAAACGACAATACAGCGTTCAGTGTCTTTGACTAGTCCGATAAAGAAAAACCCACGGAGTCACCCATCAAAAATACTCTTCCCTTCGCAAAGACATCTAAATGATTCAGGTTTTGAAATGCCCATTTCGTAGGTTGTCTGATGCACTGGTATATGCGAGTCAGATAGGTGTGGCCTTGTATTAAACCGGCAAAAGATCACGTACGCGTATAAGTGCTTGGAACTCTTCTTCCCATCCAGCAAACTGATCGAAGAACTCGTGTTGAGTTGCTTCTACGTTCCATGGGCCTTCCCACGTCGTTCCCTCTTTCGACTTGTCGTGGGTTGTGGCGACGACATTGATGAACTTCCCTCCTATCGGGTAGACGACTACTTGCTGGTATAATACAAAATAGAAATCAGGCTCGTCCAACCACAAACGTGAAGTGGATACCAAACTCACCTTGTGCTTTCCAATGTACTCATCATATCCATTCCACCATCAATACCCGGAACACTTCGGTATTCGGGACCACTCACCATAACTCCAGAACGGTCCAATGCCCGATGCCCAGGAAATACTTTCTCTAACTCCTCCTTCGAAACAAGCCCACGATAGGCAATCGTCCCAGACCACACGGGTTCTAAATATCTCTGGTATCTCCCAGGATCTGGTAAACGTGCGAGAAAGAGTTGTCTGATGGTCGACTTGATACCATCTGCCCCTATAAGGATGTCACAGGTCGCGGGAGGTTTGTCAGAGAAATGCAGAGTTATTGGGCCTGAGGGCGAAGACGATGAAGGTGAGGTGGACGCGGAGGTGGACGCGGAGGTGAAGGTATAATCGACGAGACGATGGGAGAGGTGGAGCGTGCATGGACTGTTAATGACCACACCGGAACCAGGGAGCGGTAGGTGTTTGATGAGACTGGCCTGAAGATCAGCTCTGTGAATCCGGAGTGCACCACCTGAATGAATTGAACAATACGGGGTAAATGGATTAAGTTAAGTCAAAAGGCATGAAGGACTGGTTACGTACCGTCCTTCATGATATCCATAACCTTGAACCCAGCTCGCTGGTCTGCCTTTCTAATTTCAAAGACTACTCCTAGAAGATATGTCCCGTCAACTGCACATCAACAAGGCAAAACGGGTACATACGCGGTTCGAGATCTGGACAGTGGTCAAACAATGGCATCAAAGTACTCCCCACCCCAATATTGCTCAGGATCTGCCATGTCCTTGGCCACATATGAATACCAGCACCAATTTCTGAGAGCTCCGGTGCGGCTTCATAAATATCTATTGCGATTTTGCGGTCTTCATCAAAAGCATTGAGGGCTACCGCAAGTGTAAGGCCAACTAACCCCGCGCCTCTGTTAAAATACGATGTGGAATCCCCTGGCCCTAGACTTAGAAAGTCACAGACTCACATTACAGCTACACGAATATGTTCACGTTCGGACATTATGCAGAGTGTGAAATGAAGTACGGCAGAGATTCTGGCAGAATAGAACCTGCCAGCGAAGCAATGAGATGTTAGTTCATATAGACTTCGGAGACAACACTTGGACAAATGACAGGTGCCGTTTAAATAAGCTGGGTTTATTTATATGGCCCAATGGGGTTTGGGTTGTGGGAGAACGCTAGGAGTGTGATGGGAGTATCGGTTGTTTTACTTACTAAACCGAGGCTCCTCTGTCGTGGTGACAAGGTTAGACGCCCCAATGTGACATAACTCGATGGGGAACAAAGGGCAGCTTGATTGAAACGCAGAGTAGACACCCAAGTGTTTCCTCAGGAAAGCCTTCAAGGTTCCAGCGTTGGCTATGACGCGCCGATTGAAAAGGTGCTATACACATTTGTAAAATAAAGAACGCAGTAGAGGCAGGACGGACTCACTGAAGTGTTTCAAAGTGGAGCCGAAGGAAAGGGATAGCGGCTTGGAGCGAGTGAAGCGTGTTTGCAAGCGTGTGAAACGTGAGTTGCTGGGGATGGACGTCCGTGAAGCTGGAACGTCGAGTTAGAGGCGAGCTTAGGAGGAACCATAGCTGATGCATCTGTTATGATGCCTTCAATGAGTAATAAGAGGACATGTTGAGTGGCGCCCCTGTTCTGTAACGCATAACTAGTTCTGCACTCCAGAAATTGGGAGGATGAGAGCCGATTACCGTTCCTCAGGGAGCCACAAGCAGAGCAATTCGGTTCAGTAACTCTACCGATTGGGTCGTGAGAAATTCCCTTTTGATAAGGGGGCAACTGGACAGGATTGGTTTTTACTTTTTGTACTTTTTTTTTGGTAGTGCGTTGTATGATGCAGGCCACTGCTTTTGCGCAGTAAGCTCCATTCTTGCACCCATTAAATTGGTCGATGCGAATAACTTTTCCCCCGGGAACAAAGAGCCATGCAAGGAGGTGCTGTATGCGGAAGGACTTGTTGATCATCTCGTTAGTTTGAGGAAGGACGTGACTGCGAGCTTCTTGAAGCACTTCAGTTTTTCTGCACAAAGTGGATTTGGAGGTATCAGCCAGCTCTTGTTGGATGGACCAGCCTAAGTCGTTGACGGGGGCTTAAAGAGCGCCGAGGGAACGCTTAATACGTGGGTCGGGAAGGGATAGGTTCTGTGTCATGTACACTGGGGAACGAGAATGTCTGTTTTATCAGTAGAGATTCTTGACC